>CAUYOR010035121.1:0-47620 GCA_963573925.1 Callimico goeldii
TGGATCACTAGGTCAAGAGATCAAGACCATCCTGGTCAACATGGTGAAACCCCATCTCTACTAAAAATACAAAAAATTAGCTGGGCATGGTGGCGCGTGCCTGTAATCCCAGCTACTTGGGAGGCTGAGGCAGGAGAATTGCCCGAACCCAGGAGGCAGAGGTTGCGGTGAGCCGAGATCGGGCCATTGCACTCCAGCCTGGGTAACAAGAGCGAAACTCCGTCTCAAAAACAAAACAAACAAACAAACAAAAAGATACTGTTTTAGATTTGTGCTATGTTACAGACAGTGTCTATGACACCCCCACCATTGAAAAAATGTTGAGGGGAGATTGTCTAACTTTTCCCAAACTCTCTAGAAGCCCCTCAGAAGAAGATAAGAAAACTAGGACCCAGCAAAACACTAACATAAAGTGGCCATTCGTGGGTGAAGCAATAATAATTCTGATCACCAGCAGCCCCTGCCTGTGTGCAAAAATCACAATGCCATTATAAAAAATAAAAACACTGTCAGTCCTTTGACAATGATGAGAAAGGGGAGATTTTCCAACAAAAGAATCTCAGCCAAAGTTGAAGCTGTTATTTACCCGCTTAAGACAGAAAGTATCCTCTCCGGGTTCCTCGTGATCTAATCCTTTAAGCTTTCTGCTGGCACTGGAAACAATGTTAAGCTTTGGGATCAGCCCTTTGGTTTCTATAATCCATGGGAATTTGAAGATGATAAATTTGTGGAGAGCCTGAAAGTTCCTGACATGTAATGGAGCTCAGGGGGGAAATAATGGGGATACAGTCACGTAACTCCATCAACGCTTCTGGAAGCCTCTAAATTATGTAAGTCCCCTGCTGCAGCTTTCCTCCCCTGCAGTCCCATTTTGCCATGCAACAAGAAAAAAGGCAGAGGCAAAGAAATAACATGAAAAAAGGAAAGATCTTTCCAATGTGATTATTTATTTGCATTTTCTATGAGAAGTCTGGTTGGGAAAGAGTTCAAACTAATGACACAAATGAGGGGCAGGAATCATCACTAGACTGAACTTATTCAGGCTCTTTGGGCTACCCCCAAGCCTTGGCCATCCTTGACAAGGGTAACTGACAACTACACACAACAAAGGACACATCGGACCTATTCTCATTAATTAGATTTGTGGGGGCAAGATAGTCCTAATTTATGCTGGCGTGGGCTGCACTATTGAAAGTAAAAGGATGAACAAGATGTTTCTTTGATTTTAGCTATAACTGTCACTATAAATAGGACAGCTACAAAGAGAGTGGACTTTTGTGGGCTGTTTGAGCAATGCCTGTGAAAGGTTGTAACAAAACCTCAAAAAATCAATTCTTACTTCTCTGTTTGTCAGAGGCATAACCTAGATTTGTCATCACACTCATGCCAAGAAGAGAGCCTGCAGGGACCTGAGTGGGAACTGCTGCCTCTGTGTAGGTTCTGCTGAGGGGTTGGTAGCAGGGAGTATCAGCTGATGTCAGAAAAGAGGGACACCTCCTACGCTTGGTTCTTGCTTGAGTGCTGCTTCATCTCTTCTTCTCTTATCTACAGTTTCATAAGACATTAACCAACTCATTTTTATTCCAGTAGACTCGGTAGAAGTCTATGGGGAACCAGAAAAAAAAAAAAAGATAATTGAAAGCCACCCGTAAATTTCAAGCACAAATAGCTCTAAACAATAACTGGCACAGAGTGTGGGCTTAATAAATGATTGTTAGACTCAAGTGAAGTCAGTGTGCAAGTTTTTGTTGTGGAGCAGACCAATGCATGCTGGTTCACCTGCAGGTTTGCCATAACTTGAGATAACCGACATCCAGGTGGGGCTTTTTAAGCCATGAGGAGGATGGGTCTAGCCATAAGCAAAGGTGGGACAGGTAAATTCAGATGGGTAGCACAATCTGAAGAATTGTTAGACCTGTTCTATTTCCAGGCTGTTGCAGTTCTGCCATTAGTGAATTGCTTCTGGGGGCAAATGTTGCCTTCCCAAAAGAATTCATTTGGGGAGCAATTTCTATAAGATCTCATATTTTTAAGCATTTAGGACTCTTCTGTTTGCATTCATATTCTTTAATCTGCTTAATTCTCAAATTGTTTGTTTTCATCTAGGTGGAATCTTTACTGGTAACCACTGTACAGGTGAGGAAATTGCCATCTTGACTTTGAGGGAAATGCTTTTCAGGAATTTGACTCAGGTATACCAGGACAGGTAGCATACAGGGTGCTGATTTATTTTGCAGAACAATTTCTCTCACTGGAGAGATAGATTCATGGGAAGTCTCAGACCTCAAGGGTTGGGAACTGAAAGCAGAATCTATCTAAAAGCTCCAAAAAACTTTGCACTCTGCGTATGGTGCATTATGAATAATTTAGTAAAGTAAGTAGTCTTAAATTCATAACAGAACCTGAACCCCAGAATGTTGAATGGATCTTAAGAACACCTCACACGGGTGATGTCTTTGCACTCTGACAGAAATGCTTTGAATGCAGTTTTCTTTTCAACCGTTTGGCAGCAGATGTCCGTGTCTGCAGTCTCATCAGGGAGACTAACACTGCGTCTCCTGCTGATCATGCCACTGTGCAGACAGACTTCATCGACAGGCTTGATTGAATGCTCTGATTGGAAAGTTTCCTAGAAAGTTTCTGGGCAGAACTTGTGGAAGCAGCCTTGCTTTCAAAGCATTTGTCTACCCATAGGCAGAAACCAGTGGGCATAGAAGGAAGACTTGAAAGAATTATTGCCAAGCCTATGTTCTTGAAGTAAAGCAGCATAACTACAGGAGACAGTCCTTAAGTATACTGAAGAGGCATTTCTTAAGTGTGCTAAAGACGCAGATCTTGTCCAACATATTCCTTGGGCAACATCTGCTCAGTAAGAATTCATCTTTTGATCTGTTCCTTCAAGTGTTCTTTATTTCATCTCATTTCTTGGCTTCAGCTGAAATAGTCGTTTCCTGTGTTAACATCACATCTTCAGCTTCCTCCACCTCGGCCTGCTTCCCCCATTGCCCTCTTTCTAACACTGGAATCCAAAAGAAGTTCTCAATGTCTCTCTGAAATTTCCTGGTGGAAAACATGATACTTTACAAGGAAAGTAGCACAGGGAGAGGAAAATACTGCTCAGAAAGCTTTTGTTTCTTGACTGCATCAGTTATTTATTCTGCAAAACAACCTTTTTAGTTCATGGCACCCATTTTAGTTCATGATTTTATGAACTGACAATTAGGCTTGGCTCAGCTGGATGGTTCTTCTGGTTTCTACTGAGTTGGCTCAGAGATCTACAGATTGGTGCTTATCAACTGGCAATTCATGTCTAAGCAGGGCTAGGTAGTCTAAGATGCTCTCACTTGAATATCTCATGGTTGGCTCAATGTTATCTGGGATGATGAGAGTAAATTAACCATGTGTTTTTCATTCTTCCACAGGATAATCTGGATTTGTACATATGGCAGCTTAAAACAATTTTGAGATGATAGAAGCATATAAGTGCTCTTGAAGCTGTGTTCAAAACTAGAATGTCACTTCCACTGCATTTTATAGGCCAAAGAAAGTCAAAAGGCCAGTCCAGAATCAAGACTTGGAGAAGTAGATGCCTTGATGGGAGTTGTTGCAATGGGAGGTGGTTATGGAGATGAGTGAAGAATTGAATATGTGTTTATGTGACTCAGAGAGTGAAGAATTGAATATATATTTACGTGACTCAGCGAAAGTTTACTGACTAGAGAACAGAAGCTACTGACCTAAATACAGACTTATTTCCTGACCCCATGCAGCTCATTCTTTGCCCTTTGAAACTCCAAGAGAAGTTCAAAGAAGTCAGGGGACTTAACACAATTCCACTTGCATGAATTAGCAAAATACGGGTCAGAGATAACTGTTTTTCCAAAAGGTGGAGTTTCTCATTAATGATCTCACAGTGCATGGAGAGCTATACACTATGCCATACAAGACTAAACAAAACCCCTGATATATCCATCACCAAGCCTTGGTATATAAGGACTCTTTCACTATACTCACAAAACATGCTTCATCCAGCACTTGCCCTTACTAACTAAGCCTTTCAGCACTGTAGACTTTTTGATCTGATTTTTGTATTCTTGATCCCTGCCCTTCAGGTTCAGCCCTGGAATGCCCAGATATTTAATCAAACTCAATATATGATGGCTATTATCCAGTCTAAATAGAGAGGCAGATGGAACAAAGACAGATTAGGGAGACTTGTTGAAATTTGGTTTTGTTTTTTTGTGCTCCACATTACAGTCATGTTTCCAAGATTGATGAATGATATTTTCCACAATCACCTAACTGAAGGAGGAAGAGAGGAGTATAATCAACCTCTCTAACATCCTCAGCTATTCCAGTGACTGCTTCTCCAACATACTGCTTCAGACGGGCCTGGCCCTTCTGCATGAGGACCAAAACTCTGTACATATAGTCTCCAAAACAGCATCCTTCATCTGTCCTCCATTCATTCTCCCTATACTGACAGTTCTGTGACTGCTTACTTCATTTCCACAGGGTTTGCCTGGCTGGACAAAGAATATATCTGACTGAGGCCCCCAGCTCACTTTTGCTTATGAATGGTGTACATCTAAGTCTTCTGCAGATACTCTCTCCTGTCATATGAAAGGGAATAATCAGACAATAGATGATATCTCACAGTTACAAGATATCAACCTCTATTACTTATAATTTCTGTGAAGTAACTGTCATCCTACGTCCAAGCAGAATATTCCCTCACACTATTGGGAGTTTTATCCCTAATCACCTCATCCTATGGGTCTTTCCTGATGCCAGCCTCAATTTCTACCCTTTTTTAAAGGTGCTCAGCTAAGCTTTGTTTTTTGTTTCATTTTGTTTTTGCTGTTTGTTTGTTTTTTGTTTTGTTTTGAGACAGAATCTCACTCTGTCACCTAGGCTGGAGTGCAGTGGCATGATCTCTACTCACTGCAACCTCCATCTCCCAGGTTCAAGCAATTCTCCTGCCTCAGCCTCCCAAACAGCTGGGATTACAAACACTGGTAACCACACCCAGCTAATTTTTGTATTTTTAGTAGAGACAGGGTTTTACCATGTTGACCAGGCTGGGCTCGAACTCCTGACCTCAGATGATCCACTCATCTAGGCCTCCCAAAGTACTGGGATTACAGGCATGAACCACTGCACCTGACCCGACTTTTGTTTTAAAATGTAGGTATTATGATTCAGATATGGTGAGACCAACAGGTAGGAGACAGTTGCCATTGGAAAGATAGTTTATTACTCACAGTTCTCAAAAGGAAGGGTCAGCCGTGCGCTGCAGGGCCACACCAGGAGAAGCACCCAGATCCACAAGGAAGCAGAGGGAGTAAGGGGAAAGTGTGGGCAAAAGAATTTTTTTGTGGTTTCCATGGGAAGAAACAGGCAAGGCAGGGTAAGCAGGCTTAGGGATTTCTAGTTTGCATAATCTCAGTGGCTGTGAAGGGCCAGGGCTGTCCTGGTATCTTTCCCTGGAATGATGAGGTCAAGGGAATATTGGCCTGAAGTGGAAGAGCTAAAGGAGGTAGTTGGGGGTATGAGCTTTGGACTGGTTGGTTTGCATATGAAAGGCATGCTCCAGTTATTTTTTCTGTCTAAGGATGGGCTGACCCTAAACGAGACAATCTCTCCCTGGTCAGCAAAGCCAGAGCATGATTAATACAGATTCCAGCCCCTACCAAGAGACCTGTTTCAGAATGAAGGGACTACTTACTGGTGCTGGTCCCTAATGAGTCCTTGCACATTGGGTACCAACTACTTTTAAGTCTTGGGGACCCTTCCTCACAATATGTAGACTCAGATGTAGCTTCCCAGTTCCACCTCCCTCTGTCCTTCCCTTTGGCTTCTCTGTGCTTTGTTTCAAATGGCCTGCACCTGTAACTCTATTTCTACAACTGCCTTTGGGCTACCAGAGCTACTATACCCATTCATCCTGAAAGTTGTAAGTTCCTAGGGGACTATGCATTCGCCCCTCTCCTCATCCCTGTGATCATAAGCCTAAGACTGACTTATATAAAATACAAAAGTCCAGCTTCTTTCCCTCCAGTGGGGACAAACTCTGAGATGTGTGTAGTTTATGCAAAAGCTCCCCTGAAGGGTCAGGACCAGGGTCAGGGTCAGGCTGAGGCTGAGGCTGCACCTGAAATCACAGCTTCCATTGGCTTCTTCTCCTTCCTTTCCATGCCCACTTGTCCCCACTCCCTTTGTGGTTTTTCCTAGACACACTTCTTTTGAAAAAATATTGCTACACATAAATCCCTATCTCAGGATCTGCTTCTAGGAAACCTAAGATAAAGAGGAAATCAGGTGAATTTGTCTGAACCATGGTAGACTCTTAGTGCATCTATCACCATCTGCAATACAAGTTATTATGAATCAGCTTTTTATACCATCTGCCCAGGAAAATCAGTTTCCTAGATGAGTCTTGGGATATTTGACCTCTTGGGGGAACATCCTGCTGAGAGTCACAGGGGTCCATTACCCTATTCCCCCAAACAATATCTTATTTCACCCATCCTGACTCAAAGTAGCCCACCAGTTGGCATTTCAGCAGCCTGCGTGGCCCAGCCTGATAATTTAGTGGACCAATGAGATGCTGTTTTTACACTGTTTTTACACTGCTGATAAAGACATAAGAAGACTGGGTAATTCATAAAGAAAAGAGGTATAATTGACTCACAGTTCCACCTGGCTGAGGGGGCCTCACAATCATGGTGGAAAATGAAGGAAGTGCAAGAGGACTTCTTACATGGCCACTGGTGAAGAGAGACTGAGAGGCAAGTGAAAGAGGAAACCCCTTATAAAATGGTTGGATTTTGTGAGTCTTATTTACCACCATGAGAACAGTATGGGGGAAACTGCCCCCATGATTCAATTATTTCCCACTAGGTCCCTTCCACAACACGTGAGAATTACAGGAGCTAAATTCAAGATGATATTTGGGTGGAGACATAGCCAAAGCATATCAGATACATTTCTTGGGATTCTGAATATGTAAAACAGAGGGACTAAAGCAGTGAACAGCAGGGTAGGGACTGAGCGAACTAATCTCGTATTCTTTTTTTTTTTTTTGAGATGGAGTTTCACTCTTGTTACCCAGGCTTTGCCTCCATCCTTCCTTAGTGCGTAACACATAGAAAAAGTGCAATCAAAATTGCCTTTCTGCAATCCTCTCACAGAATAATCTAGACAATCCTCTGCCCTTTCCTGTTTTCCTGGCTACATTATCTTTTCCTGTGAGAAAGATTTTGAACAATAATCTCGTATTCTTTTTTTTTTTTTGAGATGGAGTTTCACTCTTGTTACCCAGGCTGGAGTACAATGGTGCGATCTCAGCTCACCGCAACCTCCGCCTCCTGGGTTCAGGCAATTCTCCTGCCTCAGTGTCCTGAGTAGCTGGGATTACAGGCACGCACCATCATGCCCAGCTAATTTTTTGTATTTTTAGTAGAGATGGGATTTCACCATGTTGATCAGGATGGTCTCGATCTCTTGACCTTGTGATCCACCCGCCTTGGCCTCCTAAAGTGCTGGGATTACAGGTGTGAGCCACCGCGCTCGGCCCTAATCTCATATTTCTTTAATGACTAGACCCAGGGATATCATGATGAGTGTCCAGTATAGCCCATTTTATTGACTATACAGCATGTAATGTTTTTGCCTCCATCCTTCCTTAGTGCATAACACATAGAAAAAGTGCAATCAAAATTGCCTTTCTGCAATCCTCTCACAGAATAATCTAGACAATCCTCTGCCCTTTCCTGTTTTCCTGGCTACATTATCTTTTCCTGTGAGAAAGATTTTGAACATTGCTTTGGGGAATATTAACATGTCCAAAGTGCTCTTTGTTTTAAGAAAATGTTAGGGCAGCTTGACAGATGCTGAGAGATGTGAAACTGAGGGAGAACAAAATACAAATTCCAGATACTTAATCGTAAAAATAGTATAAACTAGTCTCCACCTTTGGAGAAGAGGGACTGCAGGCTGGGGGCAGAAGATGCTCCCAGCGATGACCACCCCTGCACGGAGCTGTCTTCTGTTTCTTTGCTCCTGCGGGGCAGAGAGAAACCCCTGGGAAGAATAGGGCAGGGTGGATGGAGTGCTCTCATTTTGTATTTTGACCTTTGTTCTTCCCTTTCCCTCAGGGTTTGAAAGGTACTTTGTGGGTGGGTGGTAAAATATAAAACCTAAGGTTTTACTTATTTGAAATACTAGATACAAGAATATTTTCCCTAGTGTTCTTGTCCATTTAGGCTGCTATAACAAAATATCATAGATGGGGTGGCTTATAAACAATAGAAATTTATTTCTCACTGCTCTAGAGGTTAGGAAGCTCTAGATCAAGGTACTGGCAGATTTGGTGTCTGGTGAGTGCCCACTTTCTGGTTCAGAAACACCACCTTTTCGCTATACCCTTGCATGGCAGAAGGGACAAGGGATTTCTCTGGGGTCTCCTTGATAAGGGTACTAATCCCAATTATAACGTCTATGTCCTCATAACCTAATCACCTCCTAAAGGTTTCACCTCCTAATACCATCAACCTCGGGGTTGTGGGGGGCATCAGGATCGCAACATAGGCATTTGGCAGGGTGTATACATTCAGCCCTTCATACCTACTTACACCCAGTCTGGGTCTAATCAAATAACTTACTATAACAACAGCTGCATTCTCTATGCCATGGCCCCTTAATCCATCCCTGACTTATCTGCAGCTGTGATAGGGACAGTTCCCGATGGCTCCATCGTCTCCCCACGTGTTTCTCTCTTTTTCACTGCAAAAGCCTTTTTCCAGAGCCTTGGTAGTATTCTCAGACTACCTGTGATGCAGCCAGGAAGTTGAGGATTTAATGCTGCCAGAAGTGGCCCTCAGTCAATGAAAAACAGAAGTCAGTAGATAAAGACAGGAGTTTCTTCATTGCTTGGGGAACAGATCTGAAGCATGTTCTACACAATATCATAGTCTCCATGGAAGTGAGTGCCAGTTATAGCAGTAACCTGCTCATGACACACTTTTTATTGGATTTCCTTCTTTGCCTGCTTATTTCCCAACTCCCTCATTAGTGCTTTCCTGGAATCACTTCGAAAATAAACTACTTGCACCCAAGTTCTTTTCTCAGGATCTGCTAATTAACTAAGACACATGTGGTTAAGTGGAAAAATATGACCCTTTTCTCAAAGTTCACGGACTTTTCCTAAGACAGTGCACTTAGTACAAGTTAAAATTAGGATGGAACAAAAATTCTGAGTAGCCCAAGAAAGCCAGTTGATGGCGGAGATGGTAAGAGAAGTCCAAGCTGCCACAACCACTTCAAGCCTATATGATGCCTTTTGCAAATTTCAAAAGTATTTTACTTCCTCAAGATACTTTATTTTCATCTATTGAAACATTTTGTGATATAAGACAAGGAACTTCATTGCCATATGCCAGGAAATTATCATAATAACAATAAAAATGTACAGTCTCTAAGATGTGAGAGGCTAAACCAAAGTCCCCCACTTTCACAACCATGTATGGTGACTCTGCCTTTCCTTTGGTTTCAGCTATAGGCCATGGTTCCTTCCCTTGAACTCTGGTGAGAAACCCATTGCATTCTCCCTGTCCTTAAACAAAGCTCGAATGGGTCTCTAGCCTTTAAGGCAACATTAGAAGAAGTCCTAAGTCAATTGTTACATGTAAGTCAGGACCCTCTGAGCCAGTGGTGTAATCAATTTCTAGCTCTAAAATTTGTTAAATAGATATTGATGAACTCCAGTTCGAAAACCAGTAGGATAGCTTTGATCAAGGTCAGTGACACAAGCTATTAATGTAGCACACAACTGTTAATGTAAATTAGGTGTTTAAATGTGTATTGCTTTATTTAAAAAAATATTGAGGTGTATTAGTTAGGTTTCTCTGGTGATAATGTTCCATAACAAACAATTCCAAAATTTCAGTATCTTAAGACAACTAATATTTATTTTAATACTACAGCTTGGTTTGGCCATTTTCAGTTGGGCTTGGCTAAGCTAGACTCCAAGTTGTAAGTCAAGTTCAGGTCTGCTCTACATTTTTTAATCCAGGATGCGGCTGAAGGAATAACATGTACCCAAAGGACCCTCTATTCATGGCAGACAGTGGAGGATAAAACGCTAAGTTAGGCCAAGTGCAGTATCTCACACCTGTAATCCTAGCACTTTGGGAGGCCAAGGTGGGCCAATCACTTGAGGTCAGGAGTTCAAGACCAGCCTGGCCAACATGGTGAAACACCCATCTCTACACACATAAGAAAATGAAAATAAAAATTATTTCATTTCAGGTGTCTGCCACTGAGTGTGGTGGCAGATGCCTGTAGTCTCAGCTACTTGGGGGACTCAGGCAGGAGAATTGCTTGAACCCAGGAGGTTGAGGTTGCAGTGAGCAAAGATAGAGCCACTGCTCCAGCCTGGGTGACAAAGTGAGACTCTGTCTCAAAAAAAAAAAGAGGAAAATAAATAAATAAATAAATAAATGGCCCAGGCAAGCCAGCAAGCATTTAAAGTCTCCATGTTCACGGGCTTGATTTAGTCATTCCACAATGTATACCTATTTCAAAACAGCATGTTGTACAACACAGATACATACAATGTCTTATTTGTCAATTAAAAACAAATACATAAAGACTATATACAAAAAAGAAGTCTCTGCTAGGACATTACCCATGTCTGAGTCTCATCTGAGAAGAAAAGTATCAGTGCTTAGCAAAGTGGCAGGCACTGCACAGTCAAATAGCAAAGAGTGTGCATACGTAATTCTATTCAATGGGGAGTAAAGAATTGGAAATCTACCACAATGTGGAAATTCTTAAACATACCCTAAAGTAGACAGAATGTCATAATAAATTCCAATGTACCCTGTCACACGGCTATAACGCTCACTGCATTATTAATCTTCTTTCACTCCCATATAATTTTGAAGCAAATTCTGGATATTATGAGTGTCTTTGAAGGGAAGAAAATGAATCTATATTTTTGAAGATGAGAGTTTATTTAGACCTCAAAGAGTTTATCAAACAGTAAAAAGGATTTACTACTAAGTCAACTTGATATAAAATAAAAGACAAATACATATTCAACAACATTAAGAAACAGTCGGCTGGGCACAGTGGCTCACCCCTATAATCCCAGCACTCTGGGAGGATGAGGCAGGCGGATTACTTGAGATCAAGAATTCGAGACCAGCCTGGCCAACATAACAAAACTCCATCTCTACGAAAAAACAAAACAAAACACACACACACACACACACACACACACACACACACACTAGCTGAGCTTGGTGGTGTGTCTATAATCCCAGCTACTTGAGAGGCTGAGGCAGAATAATTACTTGAACCCAGGAGGTGGAGGTTGCAGTGAGTCATGATTGCGCCATTGCACTCCAGCCTGGGCAACAGGGCAACACTCCATCTCAGGAAAAAATAAAATAAATAGTCAATTCCAAGATGCTATACAAGGGTGCTTTACACTGAATATTGATGAGTTTTTTACTTGACTGCCTGGTCTAGCTGAAATAATGAACGCCACTGAAAACGAAAAGTAAATGCCCACTCTTTATCTAGTTCATTAATCTTAGTGACAAAAGAAAAAAAAGAGAATTTGCCATAACAGAATTTTAAGATGCAAACCAAAGTTATTTTGGACTAGTCTGTGGACTAAATTGCATGGTTTTTGGCCAAAGCCTTGTTTTCTCTAGACACTTTGCTTTCATCTTTGGGAATCTCTTAAAGGACAACCACAAAATAAATTTCAAATGAGTTACAAAGGACAAAATTTTTAAAAGTATAAAAATAAGAAAATTTTCAGAGTGGGCTTAATATTACAGTGTCACTTTTAACTCATACTTAAAATAACATCTCAGTTTCTGAATGGCCAATAGAAATCCTTTTTTTTCTCTGGAGACAGAACTTCACTCTTGTCGCCCAGGCTGGAGAGCAGTGGCGTGATCTCAGCTCACGACAACTTTCACCTCCCGGGTTCAAGTGATTCTCCTGCCCGTCTCCTGAGTAGCATGTGCCACCACACTCAGCTAATTTTGGTATTTTAGGATTTCACCATATTGGCTAGGCTGGTCTCCGTCTCCTCACCTCAAGTGATCTGCCTGCCTTGGCCTCCCAAAGTGCTGGATTACAGGTGTGAGCCAATGCACCTGGCCAAAAATTCATTTTTAAAGTCATATGCATGATTTCTATTATTAAGAATAATAGAACAACCTATTAAGTTGTTAGGGCTTTCATAACAAAATGTGTGGCTTAAACAGCAGAAACTTATTTTCTCACAGTTCTGGAGGCCAAAAGTCGAGCCCAGGATGTCTGTGGATTTGGTTTCTTGTGGCCTCTTTCCTTGGCTTGCAGATGGGTTCCTTCTCCTTGTGTCCTCATATGACCTTTTCTCTGTTCTCTTGCATCACTGGTGTCTCTCCTTTTTCTTAAAAGGACACGAGTCATATTAATTAAGGCCTCACTCTTATGACCTCATTTAACCCAATTACTTCCTTACATTCATATTGGGGGTGCTAGTGTCAACATGTAAATTTGATAGGGACACAGTTCAGTCCATAACAATTACATTAGTAAGTATTATTACAACCTCTTACAACTGATACCAATATTTATAATAGTTAATTAGCTAACAACATAGTTAATAGGCCATAATACAGCACTCACTATGTGCTGGGATCTGTTCCATGTGCTTTGCAAATTTTTACTGCTTTAAACCTTAGAACAATCCTATCATGTTGTTATTTCCAACCAACTTACAGATAAGAAAATTGAGGCTATGAGAAGGTAAAGAAGTAGGCCAGGTGCAATGGATCACACCTGTAATCTCATCACTTTGGGAGGCTGAGGTGAGTGGATCACTTGAGTCCAGGAGTTCAAGACCAGCCTGGGCAACATGGCAAAACCCCATGTCTACCAAAATATACAAAAATGAGCTGGGCATGATGGCATGCACCTGCAGTCCCAGCTACTCAGGAGGCTGAGGCAGGAGGATCTATTGAGCCTAGGAGGCAGAGGTTGCAGTGAGCTGAGATGATTACACTGTACTCCAGGCTGGGTGACAGAGAGAAATTCCCATATAAAAAAAAAAAAAAAAAAAAAAAGAAAAGAAAAAAAAAAGAGAAAGAAAAAGAGGAAGAAGTAGAGATAGAGTAACCAGTTAAATTAGAATGCCCAGTTAAATTTAGATTTCAGATCAACAATGAGTAAGGTTTTAGTATGTGCATATTCCAAATGTTGCATATGACATGTCTGCTAAAAAAGCACAAGTTGTTGAAATTCAAATTTAACTGAGTATTCTGTATTTTTGCTTTCTAAGTCTTGTAACCCTAAGTTAGAGGTAAGGTATTTTTTTTTTAATTATACTGGAGCATTGAGTTTTAAATTGCTCAAGAGACTGGAATTTTCAAAAGATACATTAGGAGATTGCTGAGAGGGCAAAAGAGAAGGTAAACATTGAGATTCTCCCTTTCAAATATTGCATCTCTTTTATACATTGAGATTGTCTATAAATATGCACTTCAGAAAAACATTTCTTTGACTTTAGAAAGTAAATGTGCAAAACTACTGTTTTTCAAATAAAATTAAGTTAACTTCTAGATGTTTTGTTTTTTGTTTGGGAGTATTTTCCCCCCAAATTGTGCCTTTGGCTTTTCCAAATGTAATATTTTCTAACTTTTTCTATCCCTAGAGAATCCCCTAAGACTGGTTCATTTGCTTGGAGAACCCTCAAAGAGAAGTTTGCAAATTCTGGCCAATGACCTACAGGCTGCCTCCGTTTTTGTAAATAAAACTGCATTGACATTGTCTATTAATTTACACACTGCAGGGCAGAGTTGAATAGTTGTAACAGAGACCAGGTGGCCCAGAATGCCAAAAAATATTTATTATGTTATTTACAAAAAACTTGTCAACTCCTAATTCATATGTATCTATCTGCTTCTGATTGCTGAAGGAATGGCTTAGAAACAAGTTGCCATGAAGAATTTTTAATTTAAGTTTAGAGGAGGAGATTTACTGGGCAGATTGATTTTCTGTGACAACTTTAAATACTATGTCACTTGGAAAAACTGTCTCATAAAATAGCCAAGTTATCCAGACAAAGTGTTCTTATTGAAGATTCAGTCACATGGGTTGTTGCTGGTAATGACCTTTAATTCTGGAGAGACGAAAAAGACATGAAGATTTTACTGAGACAAAGTCTATCAGTATTTTTCTGCACTGATGACAACTCTTTTCAAAAGTGAATCGTGAAGCAGAAACCTGATCATTTCTTCCCTGTTTCCACATCACTCTCTTGTCAGCTCTCTTAACAAGTTATGATGGTCTGTAACATTAGAATTCCAGGCAAGCCATTTAAGGCCATTGGACTCTTATAATAATCTACAAGGATTTAGGTTGATAATCCCAAAATCAGGCCTGGAAACTTTAATAGAGCTGCTGTGTCTTTGAAGTTATATCTTAGTGACACCTGAGTCTTGCTTCGTCGAAAGTTGTCCACAAACACATAATCCGCCTCTTGACCCTGGAGAATCAGTTGCCACCTCATTTTGCATTTTAAGCAGTTATTTTCTGTAGCTCCCAGATTCTTCCTGAATCACCAATAGCCATAATTCTTCCAGGGCCATGAAAAGGCTCAGGAGAGTAAAACCACTTAGAAAAATGTTCCTCTCTGAAAGTTGAACATACTTAATGCTATAAAAACCACACTGTCAATCTAGCTGATACACATATCAGTAATATTACAATTTCTTGCTTTTTTCTTATTTACACTTTCTTGTGATGTGAATCATGTATGATTTTTAAACACTTAAAGTGTCCAAAAACTTAAAAACATATTTTAAAAGAAAAACATTTTGGCATAATTTAAAGAACCACATGAAAAGACAGGCACACAGTCATATTCATAGAAACATCAAACTTTTCCATGATTATCATGGTTCAGATTTTTTCCCCTTGAAACCAAAGAGCCACATTAATAATATGTTTCAAAAACGTATTTATTATAAATGATGAGACAATCCCTTTACATCATTTATGATGTTCATTTATGATAATAGAAACATATTTGTCTTTTTCTGTTTTGTGTTGCTATATAAAAGAATATCTGAGGCTGGGTAATTCATAAGGAACGAAATGTATATTTGCCTCATGGTCCTGTAGGCTATACAAGAAGCATGGCAGTGGCATCTGAATCCAGTGAGAGCCTCAGGAGGCTTACAATCACGGCAGAAAGTGAAGGGGGAGCAAATGTGTCCCATGGTGAGACAGGGAGCAAGAGAGAGGGAGAAGGATGCCATGGTCTTTTAAGCAGCCAGCTCCCACGTGAACTAATGGAGTGAAAACTCACTCATTACCTCTAGGAAAGCAGCAAAGCATTCATGAGGGATCTGCCCTCATGACCCAAACACCTCCCACCAGGCCCACCTCCAACAATGAAGACCAAATTTCATCCTGAGATTTGGAAAGCACAAATATCCAAATTATATTAACATTAGAAACCACCTCCTTAGGAATGAGACATCCCTTTGGTGCAAACAAGGATCAGTCAGTCATTTTAGAGACGTTTTGAATGTGTAAAAAAAATGGTTTCAACAGTTCAGATGGTTAGGGAAGCCAAGGTGCACCATCTTACCTGATTGATGTTATTATCCACAGTAACCTCGGCAGTGTCTGGCGTTTGGTGATTCATTTGGGACTGGTGTTGCTCCCAAGATTCCTCTTCACAATGAGGCAAGTTGATGCATGTCTAGGGCTTAAAGAATAATTTCCCCTAAGGGCCTCAATGAGAGGCACATGAATTTTCAGGGAGAAGTTGGGAAGAAGTCACCATAGGAGATAGGAGGCTAAGTGTTTTTTCAAACAGAACAAACCTTCACTTTCTTCCTCTAACAGTCATGGCAAGAAATAACTGCTTCGTGAGAATCAACATTGAAGTTGGAAAAATGATGGCATCCAAACAAACAGACACAGTCCTAGTCAAGAAAATAAACTACACTAAAGACAGAGGAGAAAGACTCAGAGTTGTTCTAGCATGTGAGTACGAAGGGATGCTGCATGTAGTTGTGCGGTTTGTATAGTGTATAGTTGTACTCAGCCAAGAAAGTGGATGTGGCCACGGCTTGAACATGGGCTGCTGTCTTCCCAGAAGGATAATCTTTTCTTAATTTCGTATCTTATTTCAGGGGTTCTCCAACTTCTGAAATCCATCCAGAAACGCCAAGATTAAGAATCCTTTGTTTGGATAATAGTATTATAACTTTTTGCACCAGGGCTTTTTTGTTTATTTGTTAATATTAATTGATTTTCCTTTTGTTCTTTGTGAAAGAATAACTCATCCATTGATTAAACAAAATGTGAACTAAGTGCCTTCTATGTAGCAAAGGCTGGGAATGAATATTGTGGGAGATTCGTTACATCACTGGCCTTAATACTACACCTTCTCCTGCTCCCCCTTGGCTGTGTAATGTTCTAGTGTCCATCTGCCCTCTCTCTGGGCTTGCCCAGTATGACTTACTTCAGCCAATGGGATATTAGCAACCATGGCATAACCCAAGGCTTGTAAAGCTGCCTGCTCATTGGGACTTGTTCTCACTGTTGCATCCCCATCCCTGCCTTATAAGCAAGCCCAAACTACCCCCGTAATTCACATCACTCCAGCTGACAGCCAGCCAACAGCCAGACACATGAGCCCAACCAAGATCAGAAGAATTGTCCCACTGAGCATAGTCTAAACTGCTAACATGCAAATGCATAATAAGTGCTACCTGTTTATGACATTGAGGTTGTCTTGGTTATTTGTTACACAGCTTTATTGTGGCAGTAAATAGCTGATACACATAGTGAACATGACAGATAAGGTCTCAGTTCTCCCAGGCTTACATTTTAATGGGGAAACAAGATAATAAGTGAACAAATAAAGAAGAGAACAAATGAACTAGAAAAAAAAATAGCTAGTGGTAAGTGATATCACAGAATTACATCAGAACAGGGGAGGGAAGGTAGAATTAGGGCCTACACAATAGCTTTACTTTTGATGCTGAAGGATGATCTTAATTAGCTTAAGATCCGAAAGAAAAGAAAAAATCAGCTAGGCAAAGACCAGTGAGGGTAGCAATCTAGACAAAAAGACTAGCTATGCCAAGGCCCTAAAAAGGGAATGAATTTGGAGAATTCTAGAAACAGAGGAAGCCACTAGGCTTGGAGTGTAGGGAGTGAGGGAAAGAGATCAGCACAGGATAAGATCAGAGAGGAAGACAGGCCAGATCACACAAGGCTTGTAAGTCAAACAAGGGGATTAGAGTACCCACCAGACATAGCCTTTATGTACCCACCATAGATGGCCTTTGCATTCCCACCAAGGATGGTGTTTGATGTCCTCTGAATCAGGCCTAGGCCAGAGCATAAAGCAGCAATAACAGAGAAGCAACAGAGAAGTTGTTGAAAGAAAACGATCCCATTCCTGGTTTCTGTCAAAGGAATAGGAGGGGACACAGAGGGAGATTCCTGGGGTTGGGAGAAAGGGGAGGAGGGGAAGAGGGAGGAGATTTCCCTAGACTGGGCAACAGATGGAGGTCTGAAGGTCTGGCCCTCATGAAGGGGCCAAGGCAAAGCCTTCAGGAAGGACAGGGACTCCTGGTGCAGCTGCAAGGACACCTGGGATACCTTCTCTAGGCACTGCATCCCTGCCCACGGCAGGTGTAACTTGTCTAGGAATTGCAGGGAGTCTCCATGGTCTGTTTCCAAACACTATGGAAGAAAGCAGCCTCCATCACCCCTGCAGATATAAAGCTCTCCTTGGGCAGAAGGGCCCTGGGCACAGCCCTCTGGGGAACTGGCTCTTGCCTGCTCAGCCCTTACTCCTGCCTTCCCTGGGGATGCCCAGGAGGGACCAGCACCAGGACAGAGAGGGTACAGGACCCTGCCCTGTGGGGACTGTCCCTGCCAACTATGTGACCAGATCCTTTGAGGCCCCATGTGTTCCCAGCACCTGGGCCCAGAGCCATAGATGTGCTGTGTGACCCAGGCCAGCCCTTGCCTTCTGGGTCACCCCCCCGCCCCCGCTGCAGGAGTGACCTGGCCACTTTTGGTTGTAGTGGTCACCAGACTGCGAGGACCCTGGTTACAGCAGCGGGCAGCTTGTGGATCCTGCACTTGCGAACTTGTGTTCATCTTCCCTGATTCTTCTCCCACCTCCCACCCTGGGCCTAAGGTCCCCTTTGCTGGTTCCTGACCACAGAGTTCCATCAGAGGGGCAGGCAGCAGCCCTGGGTGCCCCTGACACACCAACCCCACACTCATCAGCGGGCTGGGAGGCTCATCCTGGAGGCTGCTCTGGAGAGTGAGTTGGGACAGCAGACGCAAACACAGGGGTGTTATCAAGCCTGAGCCATGTGCTGGCGGGGCCACGGTCCATTCCAGAACTAGCAGGAAGGGAAGGGTCTGGGGAAGATATCATCTCTTCCCCATCAGGAGACACAGGAAGGAGCTGTCCCACCTCTGACCCAGGGCCAGTACAGGACACCCCCATATTCCCAGGCTACCACGGGGCAGGGAGGCTGCTGGGATCCATCACTCCTCCAGCCTGAGGGGAGCCTACCACCCCCTCAATCCATGAGGCCCCTGCAGACCCAGCCCCTATAGCAGCACAGAAGTCACCTTAGTGAGAATGGGGAATGCAGTCAGCTGCAGCCCAGGCGGGGTCTCCATAGGGTTTGCTGTCCTTCAAAGGCTCTGGGTCATGATCCAGTTTGGAAACCAGACACAGTGTAGGGACAGGGAGAAGAGGGAGTCCTCCATCCCTGTCAGCCTCCTCCAGGCCCAGCCCTTCTGGAAGCCGTGCTCAGAAAGAGCGAATGCTGAGCCCTTTCCTGTACCCTAGCGTGGCACAGACAGAAGCCACCCCTCTGCAGGGAAAGCAGGTGTATTGGGAACCTCTCCGTGGAAGTCATGAACACATAGGGGCTGTAATCACCCACGCAGGACAGGTTTGTTCTGTAGGTGTCCAGTTTTGAGTAGAACCCGCTGTCTCCCCCAGGAGAGGTGTGAGAAGCCTGGTCTGGTTCAGGAGGACCTCAGTTCCTACAGCTGTGGATGGGGCCGCCGGAGGTGCTTGCCACCCATGGCCTGTGGAGGTGGTGACCAGCTGGGGACACAGGCTCCTTGGGACGTGAGGTCCAATTGCTGTCTCTGCTGCCCCTATTTTTGACATGACAGTCATGGCCCTTGGAGGTGGCTTTGGGCTGCAAGTCAGAACGCACATCTCTCTGCTGTGTTCTTGGTGGCAGTAACCCCTGTTGCAGCAGGAATGCACATTCTCCTGGGAATGGAGGTCGCCTTTGTGGCGATTGACCTCTGAGGGACCACGTCCCCGCCGAAGCCCCAGTTTGTCCACCAGGATTTGTCCCACAACTCTGATGATGGCCTGGGCCTCATCAGCCATGCTGTCTATGAATAACTTTGCTGGGCCAGACTCGCGGCTCTGGACACCAGCTGCTCCAGGCTTGCCTTTCTGCAGGACGTCTTCCTGCCCTACACCTCTTTTCCTGGGGGGTAGACCCTGTAGAGGGTGGGTGATCTGTCTCCGGAAGTTGCTTTCTGGTGGTGCCTGTCCCTTCTCCGTCTGAGGGTGGACGTATTTCCTTTCCTGTTTGTCTCCTATTTCCCTGGCATGGGCAGGGTGGCTCCTCCTACTGGCTTCTGAGGTCCTGGGTCTCTTGCTCCCGTGTCCCGGCTCCCCTAGTCTGGGCCTCCTGTGGTCCTTGCCCTTATCTGCAAAGTCCAGCACCTTCGGACTTTTCTGTGGGGCCTTCGCTTTTGGGCTCCCAGGCTCCTGCTGCCCCGGGCCTTTCCCTCCCATCCAGGAGGTCACGTGGCCCCTGGGAAGCTGTTGTGTTCTTACTGGGCACACTCTGGGACGTGGACAGAGGGTCCTGCGCAGGTGGCATGTCTGTGGCAGGGAGCATGTCCACGTGGCGGCCAGGAAGGCACAGGCCTGTGGCGCCGTCCTGGAGGAGGATGCCAGAGGCACGGCCTGGCAGCTGCTCCTCTGGATCCCCCTGCATTATATCACTGACCACCTGCGCTTTAAGGCACAGCTGCTTTGGATTCTCAGCAACACAGACTGTGGACACTGAGGGGTTACTAGTGGTCCCCAGAGCCCCTGATCTCCTCAGATCCACCTGAATGCTTCCCGAATTTGCCTTCACACTAGCTTCCAAGGTGACTTCCCAAGCAGGAGGCTTCTCCTCCCCCACCTCCAGGGGCTCCAGGACGTCCTCAGCACTTGCCCACGGGGACCCTACCTTGAGCTCCTGCAGGGCTCTGCTACTACAGGGATCTCCGAGGGACGTGCTCTCGCTCTCCGGCCACGGCTCATTCCCAGTCATTGCTGGACTCGGACTCACCTCTAGGATGGTTTCCCCGGATCCTGGGACCATCTCCCTGTGCCAGGTTCTGCCCCCAGGGCTGCAAGTGAGGGGCTGAGACCCCTTGTCTTCCTGTCCAGTGGGAGACGCCTCTGATCTCCCCAAGTGTCAGCTGACTGGGACCCTCTCAGGGCCCTCTGGACTTCCTCCTGCTCAGGTGGTAGGGAAGGGAGAGGGCCACTCACTGTGGGGACTGACTTGCTTGTTGTCCAGCTGTCTCCTGGACCATTCTGGGGAGGTTTTCCCAGGAAAACGGCAACCTCGGCTACAGATTCAACCCGAGACTCACAGGAAGCCAAGGGGGGAAAGGTGGAGTGTGGGAGGGGTGGGGGCTGAGCCTCATGTGACCAGACGTTTATGGGCTCCAGGGACCAGAGGTCTGGACCCCACCTGTGCCTCAAACGAAACCTTAAAAGATGTGCTTCCAGCATCTGCTGGGTGTAGGGATGGAGGAAGGAAAGCTCCTGGGAGGTGTTCACGTGGATTTTCCCACCTCTCCTGAGTGCCAGCTTCCCAGGGTCCTGGCAGGTGTCAGACTTGGGAAAAGCATGTTTGGCCATGAGCCGGGAGCGACGCACAGGCGTGGGGATTCAGCCCTCCTTGATCTCCCCCACCTTCCTGCCCAGATGGACTTGCAGCTTATTTTCCGGATGCTTCTTGTCTGGGTCCCCGGATGTGGAACTTACTGATGGGTTCTTCCAGGGCCTCCTGAAGTCACCTTCTGCCTCCTGCTTGTCTTCCTCCAGAAGCTTCACTGAGGTCCTTCCTGAGCCTCTGGGTGGATCTGCTGGGATCCTCTCCAGCTCTTGCCCCCAATCCCGGCTTGGGTCTGGCTCTTGTTTGGACCTTAAGCACTCCTTCCCAGAGAACCTTCCAGAGCTCCTGAATCCCGTCTTCTGCCCATCCTCGCTGCGCTTTCCCCAAAATTCAGAAGGCTGGGAGGGCAGGCGGGCCCCCTGTGTGTCTTCTGCCTGATGCTGGGGCATCCCTGGGAATTCCCCCTGGGGCAGCAGTGGGTTTCCAGGTGGCTGGAATTTGCCAGGCGAGCCACGGGACGGCTCCTGGTGGATGGCACTCCTTTCATATAACTAGAATGGTAGAATACATGATCTTTTGTGTCTGGCTTTTTTCATTTACCATAACGCTCTCAAAGTTCCTCCATAGTGTAGCATGTATCCATACTTCACTCCTTTTCATGGCTGAATAATACTCCATTGTATGGACACACCACATTTTGTTTATCCATTCATCATCTGATGGATATTTGGGTTGCTGTTTTGGCTATTACAAGTAATGCTCTCAGAAACATTTATTATATATTTTAGCATAACTATGTGCTTTCATTTATTTTGGGAATATGTGAGCAAGAACTATTGGATTTTATAATAATTAGATGTCTAACTATTTGAGGAACTACTGGACTGTTTTCCACGGAGGATACACCATGTCACTTTCACACCGGCAGTGATTTCTCAATATACTCACCCAGCACTTGTTATCATTCATTGTTTAAAATCACAGCCATGCTAGTGGTTGTGAAGTGGCATCTCACTGTGGATTTGATTTGCATTTCCCTGATGGCTGATGATGGTAGGCATCCTTTCAGATACTTATTGACCATTTCTATATCTTCTTGGATAAATATTTAATCAAACCATTTGCCCATATGTAAAGTGGGTTATCTGTCTTTTTATTTTTGAGTTAGATGTGTTCTTTACATATTGTGAATACTACCTCCCTATAAAATATATAATTTGCAAATATTTTCTTCCAATCTATGAGAGGATTTTTCACTTTCTTGATAGTGTTCCTTGACAAACTTCCTTTTTATGAAATTTAATATATCTATTTTTTTCTTCAGCTGCTGTTTTTTTTTGGTGCCCTGTATAAGGAATCATTACATCATCCACAGTCACAAAGATTTTCATGTTTGTTTTCTTCTAAGAGCTTCACAATTTCAGCTCTTACTTTTTGGTCTTTGATCCACTTTGAGTTAATTTTTGCATATGACAGGTGGTAGGAGTTCAAATTCATTCTTTTTTAAGTGTTTATTACATCAACAGTGTTATCAACATCACCTTGAGACTCTTGTGCAAACAGAGGAGGTCCTGGTAGTGCTGCTGCTGCTGGTGGTGGTGGTCTGGGGATGCTGCTTTGAGAGCCACTGGCCCTAAGGAATAGAATCATAGTCTTTATGCATTTTGCTCTCTGGAAAGCTGAGTGTCCTCCAAGCTCCCCAGAGCAGAGGCTACTCTGGCAGCATGGAGTACGTTGGTGCTCCCTGGGTTTAGGAGACTAAAAGGGGCTGCATGAAGATGGCCTCAGCTGTCATTTCTGAGGACCTCCCCTGTGCCCCACATTGCACCAGGCCCTTTAATAAACATCAGCTCATGAAATCGTCACAGCATCTTTAGGTGGTTGTATTATCAGCCCCATTTTACAGAGGCAGAAACTGAGTCTCAGAGAAATTAAGCAGGTTGCCCTCGGCCATGTGGCTAGTTAAGAGCAGGGTCAGCATATGAATCTAGGTGTTTCTTTCTAACCTTGTGCTTTGACCCTCTGCTCTAACTCACTTCTCCACAGAGAGAGGGGAATCTTGTCCTGGGACCCAGGCCCTGCCTTCCCATTACAAAAGTAATTCCAAAGTGACATCACTGGAATATTCAGTGACATTGTTGGAATAGAAGGGCATAAAATAGTAGATGGACAAATGGAAGGAGACTGCTGTCTCTGAGGACAAGATAGGATTGCATGTTTCATTTTTTCCCCAAGTTATATACATATTTTTTTGTATTTTTCTTGAGACAGACTCTTGCTATGTCTACCAGGCTACAGTGCAGTAGCACAATCTCAGCCCACTGCAACTTCTGCCTCCCAGGTTCAAGCCTTCTCCTGCCTCAGCCTCCTGAGTAGCTGGGATTAGGGCATGAGCCACTGTGCCCTGCCCAAGTTATATAAATTGAATAGAGCTCCAGTTAGCATCTGAATGGCACTAAGAAGATTAAGTTTCATATCTTACAATTTCAGTAGAAGAATAAACAAAACATTATAAAGGCTCTACAATCAATACAATTAAGTTAGGAACAGCTAAGAGAGTATAGAAGTAAATTACAATATCTACAGAAATGTAATGGAAAACAAAAGGTATTATTTCAATTTAATGGGGAAAATGTTTATTTAATAAGTGATCTTGACACAGTTGGTTATTTGTGTAGAATTAATTTAGAAAGAGAGAGAAGAGAGACAAAAGCAAGCAGAGAGGGTTTGGAGGAAGAAACTGCACCTTTAATTCTGGCTGGCCCACAGGCCCATGCCGCTTAAAGATGGGCTGGGCCCTGCCCCCACAGCTTGGCACCGCAACTCCGGTGTTCTTTCTTTCTTTTTTTCCCAGGAACACGTGCACTCTATTGAATGCCATTGTAGAAAAGTGTGTGAGTCCTGAAACAGGACTCAGCTGGGGGCAGGGTGAGGAATGGAAACTGGAGTACGTGGGAGACAGGTCACAGGCAGAGTCCCTGGCAGGGATGAGTCCTCTGGATCTACTGATAGGCTTGCAGAATCAGTATTGGGATGATGATCAGCAGAATGGTCATGATGATGCCCAAAATCAGGGCCCAGATGTTCAGGCACTTGGCAGTGGAGGCATAGGCCTGGGCCCCGGTCAGGTCACTGACCATCTTCCTGTCCCTAGACTTCATGGAGTAGGCGAATGCTATGAGGCCCAGGCAGCGGGAGTTCACGAAGAGGGTGTTGAACAGGGACCAGATGACATGGTCAGGCACAGATGTCTCACTGTGGATGCGGATCACCATGGATGTTGGGGGCGCAGCGTTGTGGGGCACCCCTAGTGCAGCCACCTCTTGCTCCTCCTTTGGCATTTCATAGTTGCGGGGACGGTGGGTGTCGGCAGGAGTGAAGAAGGTTTGGACAGTGTGGTTCATGGTGTCCAGGGAAACCCAGCTGTGGTCGGGTTGCTGGGGTGCTTCTCAGTGGGCCCTCCCCTTCCCCATTATTTTGGATTTCTCAACTCCGCTCCAGTGTTCTTAAAGCAACAGACAGAATTCAAGTGAGAGGGTGTCGGATATAACTCACCGCTCCGACATGCTTTCTTGGCTCCTGACTACCTCCTCCTGGCTGGTTCGCCACTAATTGTTTCCAGGTTTTGGGGTGCAGGGGCACACTTAACTCTCCTGAGAGGATTTTTTCCAGGCTCTTGGTCTCTCACTCACCCAAGAATGGGAGAGGGGACCACGGTGCGGTGCACTCACAAGTAAGTATCAAACTCCAAAGAGTTTTTGCAGAAAGTGATTTATTTAGGCAGAGAGAAAAAAAAGAAAGATGAGAGAGAGAGAAAGCTTCCATGAGGATTGTGGAAGGGGACCCAAGTCTGGAATCCTGGCGAGGAAAGAAGCTTCCACACTTATCGGAAGGGGACCCCAGAGGGGGACATCCCTGACAGAGAGAAAGGTTCCACAAGGATGGTGGAACGGGAGCCAAAGATGGTCTCCAAGAAGGTGAGGAAAAAGGGGACTTTTGACCTGGGAGGAATTCCCACCTTCTCCAAGCCCCCGGGCCAACGAAAAGAGTTCCTTTAAACTTACACTGGAGTGATTGACCTTTGGTCCTTTCCTACCTGTGTGAAAATTTAAACAAAGACCTCTAATCCCCGGATGGAGAAAGAGGGGAGGGGGCAAGGTTATGGTGCTGGGAAGTTTTGGCCTTTGAAAATACGCCCCCTTATGGACCCAGGAAGAGAGTACATTCCCTCAGAACCAGAGGGCCTTAGGTGAGGTGGACACATTGCCCATAATGGGTGAGCAAGGAGGGACTTTCCAAACCCAAGAACTGGCAGACCTGGCAGAAACTGCTGGAGAGAGAACAGTTACTCGGGCTCAAATCTAGAGATTAATTGTGATGTGCTTTGCTTTCTAGAATAATAAAAACAGTGTATGCCAGCAAAAAACAGAACAGGTGATACTAATGGAATGTTGTTACAACACACACATATGTATGTATGTGTATATACACGCATGCACACATATGCACACATAGATATGTGTATGTGTGTATTTATAACTGAGGTTAAACTGCTAGTTTCCAGGCAGAAAGCAGCAGTTGGGGAATAGAGCAAACAAGTAGGGCCGACTCCTGCTGTTTTTATCCCTCTGCAGGAATTTTCTCACCAGTCTCACCTAACAATTCCATTTATGTTTTTGGCCACCTATACTAGTTAAGAGATGCTTAGAAATGAAGTCTTTTGTCTTAAATTAAAATTTTCATTATTGATAGGTAACTCACTTTCCCTGCCACCACAATTCCAGATGATCTTCCATGTAAATACACATAATTTTAAATATAAAGCAAAGTTAAACTTACATAACCCAAGGAAATATCAAACATGAATATGGCTGCATTTTTAGTAATTTTATAAGGGAATAGTAAATGACATATTGAGAATCTCGTAAATGATCTTATTTAAACTTTTCATTTCACAAATGAACCAACTGTGGCCCAGAGAGGGAGATTTTCATGTCCCTAAAGGACAGAGCTGGTGAGACACAGACCAAGGGTGCTAGAACCTGAAGGAGCTAGGAATAGATCCAGAGCTTTCTCCTATGAGCAGTAGTCTCATGGGAGACTCCATGGACAAAAAACTCCATGATCAAGGGTTATCAGTCAACATTACAAAGAACTTGGAGCCTATTAAAATTAATTTTTTTAAAAAAACAGGCTGTTCTTCATACTTAATACACATACTATTTATCACTTAAAGTAAGTTCTCAGGACATTAAAAGTAAAATAGTTGTATCAGGAATAAATTTTATTGCAAATTCTCAGGACTTATTTCAGAACTCCTGAAGCCTCCTTAGACAATTTCAGGTACTGCTTATAAAACACGGACACTATGTGTGGTGCCTGCATTCTTAGCCTGGGGGGAGTGTAAAGGAGACAAAGAGGAAAACAGGGTGAGAAGGAAGAAAAAGAGGTGAAGAAAAGCAAATGTGCTTACTCCACATAATTTTGACTTAGGAACTCTCATTAACTTATGCACTAATTAAATCATTTCCAGATTTTGTACAGTCTGAAAGTAGGCCACCTTCCCCATCACCAGGTCGCTCAAGGTGACCACAAGAAGACTGTCATCACCATGTCTAAAAGCCATTTGACACTCAAGGATGTCATTTCACTTGAGTGAAATGAGAAGGTTCACAGACTAGTGTAGAGTGTAGACTCTGGAAAATCCAAACAGGACAGGGAAATAGCAAGAGTAGGCATCAAAGCAGCAAAAACTGCTCAATTACCTGGTATGGGCATTATCAATGGAATACATGTGGGGTTTGTTGTTTGTTCTTGTCATTGTTATGGGGTTTGTTTAGTCTTTAGGGTCTCACTTTTCTCCACCAACTAGATCTGTGCTATGAACCACACAGATTTTGAGTACATGTTTTGGGACTTTATACTGGTCAGTCTTTGCTATGGTAACACTGTGTAACAAGCATCCCCAAAAATCTCAGTGGTGATCAAAAGCAAAACTTCACTTCTCATTCACGGGTTTTCAGTTTGTTCAGGCTAAAAGTAAAATATACAGATTCTCCACCTCTCTTTCATTCCATGCTGAAAAAGCAATCGACTGCCTGGGACATACTTTTCTCATAGCAGAGGCCAGAAGTGAAAGACACCAAGTCATCTTGATTATGCAAGCTTATTTTGAATGTAAACAATGTCGTGTCTGCTTCTATTTCATTAGCCAAAGCAAGTCATATAGGCAAGCTCAACATCAGTGGGGTATCAGTACACTCTATAATGGAAGGAGAAGGGGAGCATCAGTATTTGCTGAACAATAATGCAAGATAGTTCAAGACTCAGCTGAAGTGAGAGGCAGATCAAAGCTCTGGCTCCCACCTGGTCTTCAATCAAAGCAATGTGACTTTGACCTGTTTTCTCTCTTGGACTTGAGTAATATTTTATTTCAAATAAGTGTTACATTGTTTATTTAAAAGAAAGGAAAAGTTTGAAAACCATGTTTCTAAGTGGCTTATTTTGCCAATGAAGAATCTGGAGTCAGAGGGTAAATCAGCAAGGGCTGACTGTATGTCTCAGGACCAGAGCTATAAGATTTGAAGTCAACCAGATCTGGATTTTTAATCCTAGCTCTACCATGTTTTAGCAGCGACATTTTGGACATATTCACTGTCTTTTCATCATCACAGGCAAGGGTCTGTTCAGTACCCTAAGTCCTAGGGCTCTCCAGCTGCTTACCACACTGAAGTGATGAAATGTATGAGTGGGCCCTCCAGTGGTGTCATCTGTACTCAGACGGGGAAAGGCTCTCTCTGCTCCACTGTGTCCATGAGATGAGATGGAAAAGTGCACCATTCCTGGTGGTGATGTGTCTATTTAAAATACTGCTCAACTGTTGAGTTTCCTTCTTTGCTCTTCTCTCTCCCTTTGTTTGGCAAACCTATACATGACTTGAGTATACAGCTGTCTCCCCTGGTGGAGCACAGGCTTTTTGGAGGATAAGGGTTACTCTTTCCATGTTTATTTCTTCCTACGCCTACACCTTACACCTCATTCCAACTCCACAGCACAGTAACTATCCTATCTTCACAGCAGCAGAGATTCTGTAAATGGTTACAAATTAAATAATGTGTTTTCTGCTCCATGACCCTATGTAGCTTTCAGGAATGAGTTCCCAGAAATTTTGAAGGTCCTTAAAACTAAAGAAGAAAGTCCTGTGATATCTGCAAAGGCTCATTTGCAGAAACTGGCCTAGCCCAAGTGTACAGAAACAAAGAAATGCTACAGGCAGTCAAAACCATTTGGCTCATTGGCTCTTACTTCAAATCAGCAGAATAAACAAACTGCAGTCCAAGTAGGAACTGGTTCTGCTCCCCTCTTCTTTTGAGCCAGGTTACAATGTTTGAATGTTTCAGAAGTTTCTTTCTAATGGGTTTCCTTTTATTGTATGTGCCAGATGGCCAATGCATCCTAGGACAGTAAATCAACATGCTCACTTTAAACTCTGACTTTATTTGTTTAGTACTTTCCTGGCATCAGTTGTGCATATTATAGGAAAACAGTTGTGACTATTGCATTGTTCTACAATAAATCCAGCTGTGTTTTACCCATATTTCTACTCTAAACATTATGACTTCTGGTTATGCAGAACTTGACAATAAGAGCGGTTGTATGTATACATACATCCCCCTCCACCCAACATGCCTGGTAAGTAACCAAATCCATCCTCTACCCTGAAATTCAACAACCTGGTGGTTAAAATGAATGCTTTGAGGCACAATGAAAGAATCATGTCTACCATTCCTGTTCTAAGAATTCGTGAGCTGGGATACATTTTACTTTTCTACCATTCCTGTTCTAAGAATTCGTGAGCTGGGATACATTTTGCTTTTCTACATCCAGCTCTTTTCATATGTGCTTTTCGTAGGTCAGGACAGTCGATCAAACTGTCTATCATGGAAGAGCTCTTCTTATCCTAGACATTTCAATTTCACAATATCATCAAGAAAGAGGTAAAGTTGCCATTGAGTCTTCAACTCATGTTGTCACTACAAGTGTGGGGATTGCTTAGACAGCCTGCCCCAAACTGGACAACACAGTGATGTCATCCTCATATCTGAACAAACTTATATTTTTAAGTAGTCAAGGAAAAAACCTAATCCATAAGAATGAATTTCAAATATGCCTACCTTCAGAAAAGCAGGACACATCTAAATGCCCACAACTTAATTCTGGAGGTAAGATGGCAGAAAACAGGAGCGCATACCTGAGCCTTCTGCTCCAGCAGGGGCGGGTCATCTCTTAGCCTTCCTTACGGATTCAATATGGTGGACTGAGGATTGACCTTGCAAGAAGAATCATCTTAGAAGAGTGTTTCCTTCATACTTGGGCTTCACGTTCCAGCTCAGACATCCCCTTCTTTCTGAAGACTTTCCTTCCTATATTGGACCTATAAACCTTGCAAATCCTCCTGTTGCAGCACTAATCACATAGCACTGTCTTTTTTCATATACACAATTGTCTCTGCTATTAGGCTTTGATCTCCTTGAAAGCAAGGACAATGTCAACCTGTCCATAGAATGTAGCACCATGTCTACTGCTTAGTATAAAATGCTGGGGTGTTCAAGCAACTCACATCACCTAGTGTCAGTAGATTTCCTTTTCCCTTTCCAACAGTGAAAGTCAGGAATCAGCAACTGCAATCTCTTCTAAGGATTTAGAATCAAGAAAATATAGACAAAATTCAGGATTTTGAATGAAGAAGCCTATACATTGGTCATGTAGCCTCAAGATGAAGCAGCCATTTACTATTTTGTGGCCACAAAAGATGAAGGATAATTACAGAGAGAAGTGGGATGATAAAGCTGTCACATAGAGAGAAGCAGAAAATAGTCTGCTCCGTGTGTCTCCAGAGAAACACAGACAGAGAGAGATAGAGAGAGAGAGACAAGGGAATACTCAAAGTTTTCTTTTTCTCAATTCTTGCTCAATAGGAAGCCTGTTATTCTCCTAACATTGAATTCCATATTATTCCCTTCCACTATATAGTCAATGTTAATTTTAGGTTACTTACAAGGGTCTTAGTTTCTCATATAAATGAAATTATTTCTAACTAAGGCATTGTAAAAGACAGCATTCAACCTTCACCTAATATATTCATTATTGATTTATACCCATAAATTGGGGCTTGATTAATTATGTTTAGAAAAGTAGAAATCCTCTCTGTAAGGCCTGCTCATGAATAAACCCTTAACTAAAAAAATTTATTCTGCATCACCTTCTTTGCAATGTAAAGGTCACCAATTTTTTAGTCAAACTAACCTGTATTATAATCCAAGCTCTGCTTAGTTAATAACTAAGTCAATTTTAGAAAGTTATATAACTTCACCCTGCTTTATTTTAAAAAAATAATGTTACTTCTACTATGGAAAATTTCAAACATACCCAAAAGTAGAGAGAATAATATAGTAAAAGCCCATCCATAATAATTATTAGCATAATCTCAGTCTAATCATGAAAAAACATCAAGCAAGCCCAAATTGAGGGACAGGCCACAAAAGAACTAATGAATGCTCTTCAAAAGTGTCAGGGACACAACAGTCAGGAAAGGCCAAGGGACTGTTCACAGATGGGAGTAGCCCAAGGAGATGTGGCAAGTAAACACAATGTGGGGGCACCCGCGGTTGGATTCTGAAAAAGAAAAATGACATTTGTGGGAAAAAAAGGCAAAATTAGATAACATCTCTAGGTCACTTAACAGTGCTACCTTGTTAATTTCCTGGTTTTGATCATCGCACCATGGTTACGTAAGACATCACATTAGCGGAAAGTAGGCAGTGTGCATTTGGGCCCTCTGTGCTTAAAAAAAAAGGAATGACTTCTCTGTAATTCTAAGACTGTTTCAAAATAAAAAGTTTTAAAAATAATATTTATCAACATTCTGCCATTCTTGTTTCATCTACCCCTCCTACTCTTTTTTATTTCTTTTCTCAAGTATTTTAAAGCAAATCCAGACAGGATACAATTTCACCATTTGGTCTCTGACTGATAAGGACTCTGTTTTATAGCTTGGTAACAGGACCACACCTAACAAAATGGGCAACAGTTCCGTAATGTTTAACACCCAGTTTATGTTCCGTTTTACCAAATGTCTCAACAATGTCTATTGAGGGGTATTTTGGTTAAATCAGGTTTCAAACAAAATCCTGATGTTGCAGTTTGATATGTCCCTTAAGCCTCCTCATCTGTAACAGTTTCTGCCTCTCCTCCTTTTTTTAATGGCATTCTTTTCTTAAAAGAAACTGGGTCATTTTTTCCTGTAGAATTTCCCACATTTTGTTGTGGATGATTGTGGTTCAGAGTTTTATTATATAAAATGGGGACAATAACAGTCAGCGCTCAGAGAGCTTTTATAAGGCTTCCATGAGAAACTGTATGAAAATAAAGGTCTAGAGTCTAGTAAATGTTCATCTCCAGCCCCTACTCAGCACTTCATCCTCCAATCCTTTCTGAAAGCTTGTAAGGTATTTGGTTTTGAATAGTCACCATTTATTTAACACAAAGTTATCAGCGGACTCATTTTCAGAGAACACTCACTAAGGCTATTAGATAAGTTTTCACAAATGATATATAATAAAGATCTGATTCTAGAAGAGAGAAATAAAATTGTATCCAATCTCTAACAGTGACCATGTAACCCCGCTACTAAAGGTGTGGTCTGTGGACACGCAGTAGCTCATTCTCTGGAAGCTTTCAGAAATGCAGCATCTTGGGCTCCTCCCCAGAAGTGCTGAATCAGAATGTGCATTTTCACAAGATTCTCCAGGATATTTGGATACACATTATAGATTGAGAAACACTGATCTACAGAGTACTAAAATGTGGGTTTTAGTTTACAAATTGGAGATTCCCTTTCTTCACCCCAGAACTGAAGAATCTGATCTACTCTCAAACCCTGATAACCTTAGAAAATCTTATCTCCCTACCACTCATTTCTGTCTCTCTACATTCCAACAAGGAGTTGGGCAGTTGTACTTCTATGGGAAGAGGACAGCAGGAAGTGAATAACTTCTTTGCTTTCTTTTTCTATTAACTCTGTCAGAGACCTTTGAACCAGAGCAACTCCATCGTAAACAGGAGCTGGCTAAAATAAGGCTGAAACCTACTGGGCTGCATTCCCAGGTGGTTAGGCATTCTAAATCACAGGACGAGATAGGATGCCAGCACACTATACAGGTCATCAAGACCTTGCTGATAAAACAGGTTGCAGTAAAGAAGCCAGCTAAAACCCACCAAAGCCAAGCTGGCCACGAGAGTGACCTCTGGTCATCCTCACTGCGATCTCGCCTCACTGCAACCTCTGCCTCCCAGGTTCAAGCAATTCTCCTGCCTCAGCCTCCCGAGTAGCTGGGACTACAGGCGTATGCCACCACGCCCAGCTAATTTTTGTATTTTTTTAGTAGAGATGGGGTTTCACCATGTTGGCCAGGATGGTCTCGATCTCTTGACCGTGTGATCCATCCACCTCAGCCTCTCAAAGTGCTGGGATTAGAGGCATGAGCCACCACACCCGGCCCATTTGAGTATTTTTAAGTAAGTCACAGACATTATATCTTTCCACGTATAGTCATTTAAATATGTATCTGTAACACATTATTTTAAAAATATAAACCAAATAATAGTTTTATATCAAAAATAATTCACAATATTTCTTACGATTTAGTACCCAGTTCATTCATGTTCAACTTCCTGTTTTCTCAAATTATTTTTTTACAGTTGGTTCACAAATTATAAGTCATGTATTATATAATGGTCCCCATATATATATATATATATATATATATATATATAGATTTTTTTTTTTTTTTTTTTTTTTGAGACAGTCTCGCTTCACCACCCAGGCTGGAGTGCAGCGATGCCATCTCAGCTCACTATAACCTCCACCTCCCAGGCTCAAGCAATTCTCATGCCTCAGCCTCCCAAGTAGCTCGAATTATAGATATGCACCACCATGCCCAGCTAATTTTTGCATTTTTAGTAGAGACGGGTTTTCATCATACTGGCAAGGCTGGTCTCGAACTCTCAGCCTCATGTGATCCACCTGCCTTGGCCTCCCAAAGTGCTGGATTACAGGCGTGAGCCACCACGCCCAGCCCCTATCCATTTTGAAATGCCATTTATGTGTTGAAGAAATATGGCCATTTGTCCTAGAGGATTTCTCTGATTCTGGATATGGCTGAAGATTTCCTTGTAATATGTTGTAGCTTCTCTACTTCTGTATTTCTCATAAATGCTTAGATATTATTTTAAGTTAATTTTTAAAGTGATTTTAAGTTAATATCAGGCAACACAAAGTTCTTGTACTTAGTGGCTACTATTAATTGAAAGTTTGTATCCCCGCTAATCTCCATCAAATTCATATGTGCAATCCTAAGCCCCAGTGTGGTGGTATTAGATGGTGGGGCCTTTGGGAGGCGTTTGGGTCATGAAGACTGAGTCCTCATGAATTGATTAGTGCCTATATAAAAGAGACACCAAAGAGTTTCCTCACCCTCTCTCTGCCACTTTAGGACACAAAAAGAAGTCAGCCGTCCTAGAAGAGGGCTCCCACCAGAACCCTACCATGCTGGCACTCTGCTGTCAGACTTCCAATTTCCAGAATCATGAGAAATTAATTTCCATTGTTCATAAGCCATCCAGTTTCCAGAACCATGAGAAATAAATTTCTGTTGTTCATAAGCCACCCCAGTAGGTGGTACTTGGTTATAGCAGCCCAAACTAAGATAGGGGCTGTCTGAGAAGGATTCAAGGAAGTGAGCATGGCTTCGAGGCTCCACAGAACCCGCTCTTCTGAGCTCTGTAACTTGGGCTCCACCTGACACTTGAAGTCAACCATGCCATGATTTCTCATATTCTGCTTCTGTTTCTCGTAGCAAGTGGTGAGTATGCAAGAGATTACCATGAAGACTTGACATTTGTGAAGTACTGATCTAACATACAATTGATACTGCATAAATGGTTATTTTATTTTCCTCCCTTTGTATCACATTTCTTGACAGTTAACTGAAATGACTGGACTGCATGGCCTGTTTCCTCTCCAGCTGAGAAATTCTATGACCTCTGCTACATTTTAGCATCAGAGACTGGATCAGTTAAATTGGCATTGAAGAGAATCCATGGCTTACTTACAGTTTCCTTACAATATAAGCGGCTTAAAAGTCATTTTAAATTATTTTTTCATTCAACAAATGTTCACTTGTCCCCAACTGTGTGCAGAGACATTCCCCTGTGGCATATAAAGATAATTGGGACATAGTTCTTCCACTCAGGCAGCTCACAGTTTAGGAGTGAGGGAGGAAATGAACATACAAGATAAAGAAGCTATACCAAGCTGGGTGCAGAGGCTCATGCTTGTAATCCCAGCACTTTGGGAGGCTGAGGTAGGTAAACTGCTTGAGGTCAGGAGTTCGAGACCAACCTGGCCAATATGGTGAAACTCTGTCTCTACTAAAAATACAAAAGTTAGCTGGGCGTGGTGGCACACATGCCTGTAATCCCAACTATTCTGGAGGCTGAGGCAGGAGACTCACTTGAGCTCAGGAGGCAGAGGTTGTAGTGCAGTGAAATCAAGCCACTGCATTACAGCCTAGGTGACAGAGTGAGACCCTGTCTCAAAAAGAACACACCTCCCTCAGATCTCTAGTATAGCTTTTTTTTTCTTAAGATGGTGTTTCACTCTTGTTGTCCAATCTGGAGTACAATGGAGTGATCTCAGCTCACCGCAACCTGGTTCAAGCTATTCTCCTGCCTCAGCCTCCCAAGTAGCTGTGATTACAGGCATGTACCACCAAGTCTGGCTAATTTTGTATTTTTAGTAGACACAAGGTTTCAGTATGTTGGTCAGGCTGGTCTTGAACTCATGACCTCAAGTGCTCGCCAGCCTTAGCCTCTCAAATTTCTGGGATTACAGGCGTGAGCCACCATGCCCAGTCAGGAGGTGCGTTCTTTAGAAGAGCAATATCAGAAACAAAGACAGCATCCCATTTGGCTTGTGTTTGAGTAACTCTTCTGTCAGCGGGGGTGGGTTTGGGCTGGGCTAACTGCTCTTTTTCTCTCTCTAGCTGTTTGCTGTCTGCCTTCCTTGTGACTAAGGGCAAGCTGGCTGTGATTTATTAAGGAGTAGTCAGCAGATAGAAATAAAAGATTGGGACCAAAGGACAATGTGTCTATGAGGAGGCTGGCACACTCTCATGGCCAACCAGGGGACTTCATCGGAATGCTGCCTCCAAGGCTAGCTTCATAGAAGACACCACTGAAAAAGCTGGGAAGAGACAATGGGATGGGGACAATGTTGGGATGGGAACAATGAATAATGATTTGGAGACTTAGTCAAAGTAAGAAGTCAAGAATAAAATGTAAGAGAAAGGAAGAAATCTGAAAGTTCTAAGCAAGCAAAGTAGTGACTAATGTTTCATTTTACACAATTAGCATTTTCTAAGCTTCACAGAGATGGCAGAGTCAGGAGAACCAAGTTCAGTTACATCAAGAAAGAAGCATCTGACCTTGACAGGCAGTTTCCTATGTCAAGGTCTTACCATCAATTTTGTTTATAGATTATTGCTTTTCATATATTGTACAATAAACACACAACTTCATACACCTATAAATAAGCACATAGAGTTTACACACATCCACATATATACACAAATTTATATTAGGGATACTTAATGTTATGTTACACATTATAATACTAATAGTGTGCTATATAAACTCTTAAGTATACTAGAGCCATATAGCTATGATATGTAAGTGATATATAGTGCATTTGTTAAAGAAGGCTGGTGCCCTAAATTTTTTTAGATTACGTTTTCTACAGTTCTTAAATCCTCTCACACATCCTATTCAAAAACTATTGTAGATAACTTGAGACAACATAAATGCACAGAAGCATCATAATAGAATTCTATCACTGACTTTCCCTGAATCAGAAAAGAAAAATCAGAATTCAAAAATGCCATGAAATAACAGGACAATCATCTTAGTGACAAATGGCAGACCTTAAAACAGCCGCCTGCCCTCCTTCCCTATAAATATGCTGAAGAACCCATCTGAAATTATTTATCGGCACTAAGAAAATATAAGCAATGTTCAAATATCAAGAGTTCTTAGGAAAAAGAGAGAATTGCTCATTCCACGATCCATTTCAATGCTTGATATGTTTTATTGACACATCATTTAAAAAGGTATAATTGGATATGAGATAATTCCATCAGAATGCAAAGGTTTGTTTAACCAAGATCCCACTGTGACAATCATCTAGTACATGAATAACGTGGATTCATCCATTCAGAAATGCAACACCCTACATACACTTCAACCAGTGGGTTGGTGCCCAAGTAGCTAAAACAAAAATCAGATCACTAGTACTATGGCATGTTCAGAAAATTATCAAAATAACTCCTACAGCTCTCATGAACATGAAATGAGGACTTGAGAATGTACTTGCTAAAAGGGTCTGTGGCTTGATGTAACTATGAATTTAAATATTTGGAAGCCCTCTGAAGTGACAGCCTACATCCCTGAATCTCCTGTATCAGGGGTCAAAAATATTTCAAATAAAGGGCAAATATTAAATATTTTCAGCTTTGTGGGTCATTCAGTCTCAGTTGATCACAACTATTAAAGTCTACTGTTGTACTATAAAATCAGCCATAGAAAATATGTAAATAAATGTGCATGACTGCATTATAACAAACTTTATTTACAAAGCAGGGGGCTGGCTGGAGTTGGCCCATGGGCCATAGTTGGTTAACCACTGTCTATATTTTCCTGACTAATTCAAATGAAACTTCTTCTTTAATATGCACTTTCACACAAGAAGAATAAAAGCAAAAAAATACAAGCAAAACTCAATAATGTAAATTTGATTCATTTAGGGCAAGTGGGTACCCTCTTAATTATTTTTATTTTATATTATTGGGGGAATTATAAAAACATGACTTCAAGTGGACTCTAGTCTCTAGGAGTTAGCCACATGTTGAAATTGGGATTAAATGTAACATCCATTATTCTTGATTTTTGTGGAAGCTACTTTATTCTTTTTTTTTTTTTAACTTTAAGTTTTGGGATACATGGGCCGAATGTGCAGGTTTGTTACATAGGCATACATGTGCATGGTTGTTTGCTGCATTTATCAACCCATCATCTAGGTTTTAAGCCCCTCATGCATTAGGTATTCATCCTAATGCTCTCCCTCCCTTTGCCCCTCAATCCCCAACAGGCCCCCATGTGTGATGTTCCCATCCCTGTGTTCATGTCTTCTCATCATTCAGCTTCCATTTATGAGTGAGAACATGTGGTGTTTGGTTTTCTGTTTCTGTGTTAGTTTTCTGAGAATGGTGGTTTCTAGCTTCATCCATGTCCCTGCAAAGGACATGAACTCATTATCTTTTACGGCTGCATTTCTTTATATTCTTAACATTTGCATCCTATTCACAACTTTGGATTTATAGCACCAAATAGATTTTCTTATAAGTTAATGGAATCAAGTCTATGGTTTAATTGAATGCATTTTATAGAATCAGTACATGAGATGACAATTTTTCTTGGGTATTTGGTTCTAAGATATTGGTCACCAGCATAATGAATTCTTCCCTAATATCAGCGTGATACAATATGCAAACATAGATTTCTGATTTTTACCTCCCATTGTGATTATGAACAAACTCTTGCAAAGCTAGAACCACCATTATGCACAATTATGATATGGCATATAATATACAGGAGCTGCCTGACTTTGCCTTTCATTATTGTTTTAAAAACCCAGTGAAGGATGATTCAGTTCTGGGTGAACAGATGAGATTCACACGTGCTGGGACTAAGTGGTATCCAGTGTAGAACAGTGGTTCTCAACTAGGGGTAGTTTTGCCCTCCAAAGGACATTTGGCCATGTTTGCCAAACATTGTCTATGGATACTTTTGACTGTATCATTGTCTATGGATACTTTTGACTATATCACTAGATGCTGCTGGCATCTAGTGGGTAGAGATCAGGAATGCTGCTAAACATTCAATAATGCATAGGACAGCTCTCACAACAAAGCAGTATCTGACCAAATGTCAATTAAGAAATATTATCTAGAACCACTCTTGAACTCAGTCACCCCCACCCCTGTCCTGGGCCCCAAGCTTCATGGCCCTCTAGACCTCCTCTAATTATGTGGCTCCCCACAGAGCAAGAATTCTGTAGGCCAAAAGGACAGGTCTATCCAGAGCCCATATCCCTTCTTGTAGACCACATCCTGGGTACCCAGAACCCAGAAATCCTGAGCAGGGCTTGTATGGGTCTCTTCCTGCATCTCCCTAGGGAAGATCTCTCTGGTACCCTTATGCCCAAAAAGTTACGTGCCAGCTGGAGAGAGGGTACATGTGCACAAAGTCCCTCACATTAGTGGGAACATTAGGGATGGAGTGGTTCTCAAGCTCCATTTGTAATTTTGACCCAACCACACAGTTGTTTGAAGTGGGCTTGATCAATTTATCCTATGGAGGGACTATAGAACCAGCTCACTTCCCCATAGGTTTTGAGGGTCCCACAGGGTGGCCAACAGTCTCTTCAAGTTCCAAATGCCCAAGTACTTCCATGATGCTGTGTATATGATGTGTGTATTTTATGGGTGAGAACCGAGTTAGCACGTCGTGTCAGCCCAAATATTATCTCAGTCCAAATTGGATTAACAGCAACGCAGAGTTGGATAAGACTCAGGGCTGCAGAAATCCCCAGATACCTAAAAGACACAGGAGATTTTCAGTGCATCCTGGACCCAAGTGATCTGGCTCCAGGCTTCTCCTAAAATAGTTCTGGGGATCCTGTTATGGGTCTAAGTTCCAGGGCAGAGTTCTGCAAAAAGGAATCCGAAGACCTAGCCATGGGCCCAGTTCCTAAGACCAGTGTTCTGTTTGGCCCTGTTCTACATACCACTAAAAGTCAACGCTCTCTATCCCTGTGAGAGATGGGCAGTGGGCCACCGTTTATTACTTCTAGTTTACATTCAAGCATGCACTTGCCAGTTATGAACTGGCTGGCCTGCAGGCATGCCTTGCTGAAAGCAATAGAAATGTTCTGAAAACATGACTTGCAATGAATTTTTGTCAATGGGATCCTGTTTAGGTGCAAGAGGGAAGATCAATATCTCGAATCAATGACTTGTTGAATATCTTGGGCCCCTGTACTAATTTATCTGGTCTAGATTTTTATATATAATGTTTGTTTAAAGCATGGTACAATTGGGTTGCCTAAAGAATATTTAAAAAACACATTTTTAAATCCCCCTACTGAACCTAGATATTTAGCTACTTGAAGAAAAGAGTACTCAATACATACACTAAATACATACAAACACGTACACTTAGATATATGCCTTTTATTCAGAGGTACTGTGTCTCCTAAGGTAACATTTTCCAGCTGGAAATGCCTTTTGAGACCACCCTGAATTACACTGTCAACTATGAAGTGTGATCAAAATTTTGAATTTTGTTATTACAGAATAGTCTCTGAGATTGACAGGAAATTCATTCTGTATTAAAAATCATCATTAATTTGTCCAAATGAACTTTTAAAACACAACTCAAATTATGTCCTGCCCAGACTGTGACCTGTTGTGACCTATAAGGAGCCAGCCACAGTCTATAGACCAATATCTTTGGCATACCTGCAATCCATGAGCAACATCTGGAAATAAGCCAATCATAGCTAAGTATATTGCATGATGTCACTTATATGAGGTGTCTAAAATAGTATATTCATAGAATCAAAGAGTGGAACGGTTGTTGCCAGAGGCCAGGGGTGGGGGCAGCGGAAATGGGGAATAACCAATCAATGGGCATAAAGTTTCAGTCAAGCAGGATAAATAAAGCTCTAGAAACCTGTTGTACAACATTGTACCTATGGTCAACAGTAATGTACTGCACACTTAGAAATTTATTAAGAGGGTAGCTCTTGTTAAACATTCTTGTTAAATGTTCTTAGCCCATGAATATGTTCTAGAGATCTACTGGACAATATTTTGCTTATAGATAACAGTGTATTGTACACTTAGAGATGTGGAGGATAGATTTCATGTTAAGTGTTCTTACCTTAATGGAAAAACAAAGTGTTTTAAGCTTAAAAAAAAAATTAAAATCAAAATTTGATGCTTTGCAGGCGATATGGTCTGTTATAGCTGCTCAGTGCTGCCATTGCCCTGAAAGCAGCCACAGATAATATGTAAATAGATGGTTATGGCTGTGTTCCAATAAATCTTTGCTCACACACACACACGCACACAAAGGTGAGGGCGGGATTTAGCTAATGAACTATAGTCTGCCAACCCCTGGCCTCTGGGATAGAGGGTATTCAGGTGGGATCCTTCATCTTATTTTCCCGTGTCATTCTAGGCTGGACTCTAACCACCGCAGTCCCCATGCAATGCCAACTATGCCCATCTCTTTCACCAGGGTGTGTGTGTAATCTTTTTGATAAAGTCAATATAATATCATGTGGCATGTGGCAGGAAGGGACAACAGGAAGAGTTAATGAGAAAAGTGAAGAAAAAGAATTAACAAGGAAGAAAATATTTTAACTTGCCAAAGTGAGTCCCAAACTAAAAACATTTAAAGACATCTTTTAAATCTTCCCCCCATCCTCCAACTTCTTTTCCTACTATTGATTCAGAAATCAGACAGTCTTCCCAGTAAAGCCACCTTTTGGGTTTTACTTCATTGAACACCTTCCTAAAACTTCAGTTCTCAAATATCATGGAAAAGCTTATTCTGAGTTATATGCGGCTGCTATCACAGACAAAAAAAAAAAAAAAAAAGAGACTGAAAAATAAAACCGGAAAAACATTTAATGGGAAATAAAGGGAGGCTGTGGACTTTCTGCTATTGATGTTATTTTTGCGATATATCTGAAGCCCTTCAATGTGTCTGAGTTTCATCTCTGACCGCTCAAGAAAAAAGGCAATTTCAGTTCCTCCCTCATTTATATCCTTCCATTCAAACAGACAAACCAAAAATATTTTATAGACAACTTGTATTTTTAGTTCACTCAAAGGTACAAATTCACACTGAATAAGAAGTCATATTTCAGTTTCTACAGTTCTATTACAATTATAAAGGGAAGAACAACAACGAGGTAAGTGGATGAATTATTCATGTATGTGACCACTGCATCACTTGCATACTTGCATTAGCTTCGTAAATAAGTGTCACACATTAAAAACGTTAAATTGTTGTGAATTGTTTCACTATTTTCCTTTTAAATTGAAAAACTACCAATGTTATCTTCCTGTTAGAAAGTCATCTCAGCAGTATAAAAAAGGGTCAAAAAGATTAATAATAATAACCGGAGCTAATTACAACTCTATCATTTCCCTGTTGATAATACTATCTCATGTTAAATTTCACATTCTACAAACATATTATACAGTGTCTTCCCGTAGTTTCAGTTCAAAATGAATAATAACATTCCCCGAGCAACGACTGTGAACAGTAGTTTCTATCCCTCCTTTTATCTGGAACGCTGCACGGATTATTGAGAGGGTGTCTATTTCTCTGAATCAGGCAGACACTGATAATTCAGTTCCTGACGTTAGTACCAACAATTGCAACAAATACTGAGGCATTCAACGTAGAGCCTTGAGTAAGCAACGTAGTTTTAAAACAAAGCAGAAACTTTCTGAAATTAGCCATAATTAAAATGCACTGATTTTAATGTAATTAAGATAGTACAACAGGATGAGGAGCGAGGTAGAAATATTTTTAAATGTTCGCACATCACCTGTGTCTGAAAAAGTACATGGGAAACAATTTGGAACTCAATATTGCTCAAGGGCAGGATTGAATGCATGTTTGAGTCTCTCAAATCCCGTCATATTAGACTTACACATAACAATTACAGAACAAATAAGGAAATTCCACACTTCAAGGCTTATAGAATAAATAAAACTTATCTTTTGTTCTCAACAGCAGTAATTCCTGGTTCCGTGTCCATGAACCTGTAGGAGTCCAGAGATTAAGCCCCTCCGACAGCTCTTTGTCTTGCTTATCCATTTTGGTCTCATGTTTGTCTTTCATTTTGTTCTGAAAATCAAAATTCTTAAGGGGAAACTCTTCTGTAGATCATTCCTCAATGACATTACAACAATTGAGCTTTGGTTCAACTGGAATATGCTCAATGGCAAAGCTCAGGGAACTGAACTGCTATATATAAACGTAGCTTACCTTCTGTGCTTTGGATATTGGAACTTCTTTTTTAATGAGTAATATCCTTTTTTTTCATTATAACTGGGATTTTAGTTCTAAGGGGAAATCACATAAAAAGTAGGTTACCATATATCGTTGTTCGTGCAGACTGTATAGAATCACCAATCTTATTCTCTAAATATGCAATTGAAATTTTCTGATTTTAGTATTCAAAAATCACTTTCTTGATACAATTTTTATTTTATATATTACCATAAGTTTTGTTTTTAGGTGTGTCTTCTTAACATAGGTTGTCGAATTAATTCATTTGCCAAAGTTGAAACCTATGTCGTCTGCATTTCAAAATCGACCAATGATTTCCTAATTGCATGATTGACCCTAATTATGTCAGGGAGTGTCTCAAAGCCCTAAATCCATTTAGAGCCTCTTAATTTAACTATATATATATATAGCACAAAGTACTTTGAAGACAAAGGGATGAGGGGGTTTTGTGAAATTCAAGCCACAAACTGATACAATCTAAAGAAACTACAATAATGTCTATAGATTTGAAGTACAGTCATCTCTTTGCATCCACAAGAGATTGGTACAAAAATTCTCAAATGCTTAAGTCCCTTATATAAAATGGCAATTAATTCGCATATAACCTACGCACATCCTCACATACACTTTAAATCATCTCTAATACAATGTAAGTGCTATATAAATAGTTATTAAACTGTATTTTTTGAATTTGTCTTCTTTTGATTGAGCTTTCCCCCCAAACATTTTCCATCCACAGTTGGTTGAATCTGAAGATACAGAACCCATAAATATGGAGGACCAACTGAATACTAATTCTCAGATTTGCTATTTTAAATCTTCCTTTTACGAACGTCGACAGATGATGTAAACAATTGGCCTGATTTCTTCGAAAATATCAATGTCATGAAAGATCAAAAAAGGACAGGTTGATGAAATTTTCCAGATTAAAGCAGACTAAAAGGATTAAAAATTAAATAAGAGACCTAGAAACTAGGATGAAGATGGGAGTGAGAAAAGAAAAAAATTTTTTTTTTTTTGAGACAGAGTCTCACTCTGTCATCCAGGCTGAAGGGCAGTGGCACAATCTCAGTCCACTGCAACCTCCACCTTCCGGGTTCAAGCGATCTTCCCACCTCGGCCTCCCAAGTAGCTGGGATTACAAGCATGCACCACCATACCCAACTAATTTTTGTATTTTTAGATGAAATGAGGTTTCACCATGTTGGCCAGGCTGGTCTCAAATTCGTGACCTCAAGTGATTGAGAGGCCCCGCCCAGGCTTCTCAAAGTGCTGGGATTACAGGTGTGAGCCAGTGCACCTAACAAAATTTTTAATTAAATAAAATTCCTCCTCCTATAGTGGATACTGGATGGGGAAGAATATTGTTATTAAAGACATTATTGAAGACATTAGCAAAATTTGGATATGTATTCTAGATAATAGCATTGCATCCACATTCAATATCCTGATTTTGATGATCGTACTGTAGTTGTACTTAAAAATATACATTTGTCTGTGTAGATGCATGCAAAAGGTGATGTCATGACTTACTCTCAAACGATTCAGCAAATACATGTGTACATGTCTGTGTGTACATTTATAAACGTACACATACACATATGAAGGACAGACACAGGTAAGGGGAAGTACGCAGAAAGAGAGGGGAAGCAAATGGTCCAAAAAGAACAATTGGTAAATTTCAGTGAAGGATGTAAGAGTGCTCATTGTGCTATTATTAGCACATTTGAATTTTTCAAAATAAAAAGGTACTTTAAATGTCAGTAAAATTGATAGCTAATTCTGATGCTAGAACAATATTATCAAGATGTTTTTACATATATCTATGTTTAAATTTAGACTACTATTTTCATGTTTATAATGAATGTGGTACATTTTTCCAGTGAAGGAACTAAGCTCTCAAAATACACAGTCAATGATGCAAAGTCAGGGCCCACATGTTGGTGTTATCCACAGAAACACAGAGATTACCACTGGAACTTCCAACTAGAGAATATCCAGTAGTTGCCTGTTAAGGCCATGTCATTTTGGGGAACATTGTTGAGGCTATAAAAGATTTTTGTAATCACTGTGGCTGATTCCCCAGTTGAGAACAGGAAATTACACAAAATATGGAGAAGTTTTCCTTCTTCCCACTTCATCTACGAGATGGCAGAAGAGAAGCAGATAGTCTTTAGGGAATGTTAGCAGCCCCGGAGAAAAAAACCCGAAGACACTGTCAATGGAAATTACCCAAAGACACTGCCATAATATCCACCAGCTTCCCCTCCACATTGGTTGAGCCTCGCCATCTTGCTGGAAGGCCGAATGGCTTCCTGAGGCTCTAGATAAACCTCCAAGGCAGAGAGCAGAAAAATAGAACTTTCTCCACATGCAATGTTGCCAACAAGGGGACTGAGCTCACACAAACTATCCACAGCAGCTGCAGCGGAAATCAGGTGAGCCAAGAGATTGTGATTTGGGCAACCAAAACTGTCTATAGATTGCTTTCAGGAGGGGATTTCTGACAATACTTCACTGCTCCCCACCCACCTCTATTCATTTGTTCCCCCAGAAAAAGGAGGAAGACTGATTGATCCAATCTGGGAGACAGTGATCTTTATTGGGCCCTGTTTCACTAGTGGGCTAAGTTGCTGCATCTCAAAAGCAGACACACCTCATCAATGTTTTCTCTCTTTAACCACTGAAACTCAGGCACAGCTGGACTTCTTACCTGCTTTTTCACCTCTCAGCTTTCTGTCTGCATGTGGCAGGGACACTTGACAAGGTCTACCTGAAGAGATTTTTCAAATTTTCTTTCCGTTCTGTCAAAGTGTAGGGTTAACAAGGCAGATCTCTACCGTAGACAAAGATGTCTTTAGTGGGAGGGAGCAGAATCTGAGATCTTTGGTTTTAATGGGTGGACAAAGGACAAAGGAGGGTGACGGGTAACCAGAAGAAGACCGATACAAAGAGCAGGTGTTCCAAATTAACAGATGTGGAACAGGAAATAAGTTTGTTTACTTCTTTTTGCTATTTTTAAGTTCAAAGGATGCTGAAATAGTGACAAAGAAACAAGGGACTGTTAATATTTATCATACAGATTTGAAAAACCATCACACAGATGTTTTAAAGGTAAAAAGAAAAAACCAGCTAAGTGAGAAATCCGATGGATTAAACAGTAGATTAGACACTGCTGAAGAATCAGATGGACATCAAAGAATTATCTAAAGAATGGAATCCATAGAGCAAACAATGTAAATTATGAGAGAGAAGTTAACAGATGTGGACGGTAGAGTGAAATATATTCAGCACATATCTATTCAGTGTCAGAAGGAAAAAACCAAGTGAATGGGGGGAGTGGAAATATGTGAGAGATAATGGCAATCGTCTTCCAGAATTGGGTAAATTTCATAAAGTGCAATAAAATATTAGCAGCATAAATAAAGAGAAATCTGCACCTAAACACATTTTAGCAACCAAAAAAGAGAAGGTCATAAAAGCAGCCAGGGAGGAAAGATATATTACCTACAAAGTAATAAAACTTAGACTGATAGCTTATTTCTTCTAAAAACAACGGAAGAGAGAAACAAGTGGGATGGTCTGTTCAAAGAGAAAATACAGGCATACCTCGGATATATTGCATGTCAACTTCCAGATCACTTCAATAAAGCAAGTCATATGAATTTTTTGGTTTCTCAGTGTATATAAAAGTTATTCTGAGTTATATAAGCTTAAGTTATATAGCTTAATAAACTATACTATTTTATAGTCTATTAAGTATATAATAGCATTATGTCTAATCAAATGTACATACCTTAATTTAAAAATGCTTGATTGCTAAAAATTGCTAACAATCATCTAAGCCTTCAGCAAGTCATAATCCTTTTATTAGTGGAAGGTCTCACTTCAGTGTTGATGGCTGCAAACTGATCAGAGTGGCGGTTGCTGACAGTTGGAGTGGCTGTGACAACTGGAAAAAGCCAACAATGAAGTTTGCCACAATGATGGACTCTTTCTTGCATGAAAGATGTCTCTGTAGCATTTGATGCTGTCTGATGGCATTTTACCCATAGCAGAACTTCTTTGGAAATTGGAGTCAGTCCTCTCAAATCTGCCACTGCTTTATCAACTAACTTTATGAAATAGTCTAAATCTTTTTTTGTCATTTCAACAATGTTCACAGCACCTTCACCAGGAGCAGATTCCATCTTAAGAAACCATTTCCTTTGCTCATCCATAAGAATCAACTCCTCATCTGTTCATGTTTTCTCATGAGATTGAAACAATTCAGTCACATCTTCAGGATCCACTTCTAATTCTAGTTCTTTTGCTGTTTCTACCACATGGGCAGTGACTTCCTCCAATGAAATCTTGAATCTCTCAAAGTCATTCATGAGGGTTGAAAGTAACTCCTTCCAAACTCTTGTTAATGTTGATATTTTCACCTCCTCCAATGAATCGTGGTTGTTCTTAATGACATCCAGAATGGTAAATGCTTTCTAGAAGATTTTCAATTTGCTTTGCCCATATCCATCAGAAGTATCACTATTTAGAACAGCTATAGCCTTATGAAATGTATTTCTTAAATAACAAGACCTGAAAGTTGAAATGACTCCTTGAGTCATGGGCTACAAAATGCATCCTGTGTTAACAGGCATGAAAATAACATTACTCTCTTTACACATCTCCATCAGAGCTCTTGGGTGACTAGGTGCGTTGTGAAAGAAATCCTTTTTTTTCTGAGCAGTAATTCTCAACGGTGGACTTGAAGTATTTAGGAAGCCATACTGTAAACAGATTTACTGTCATCCAGGCTTTGTTGGTTTTAAATTCACAGAGCATAGGCAGAGTAGATTAAGCATAACTCTTAAGGGCCCTAAGATTTTCAGAATGGTCAATTAGCATTGGCTTCAACTTAAAGTCACCAGCTGCATCCATCCCTAAAAAGTCAGCCTGACCTCTGAAATCAGGTCTTGACTTCTCTCTAGTTATGAAAGTCCTACATGGTTTTCATCCAATACAAGGATGTTTTGTCTACATTGAAAACCTGTCAGCCCAACATAGTGGCTCATGCCTGTAATATCAGCACTTTGGGAGGCTGAGGCATGAGGACTGCTTAAGACTAGCTTGGGCAACATAGCCAGAGCCAATCTCTACAAAACAGTTTTCTTTGTGTTTGAAATTAGCTGAGTGCAATGGCACACCTGTAGTCCTAGCTACTAGGGAGGCTGAGGCAAGAGGATTGCTTGAGCCCAGGAGTTCAAGGCTATGGTGAGTTATGATTGTGTCACTGCATTCCTGCACTCCAGCCTGGGTGACTGAGCAAGATGGAAGGAAGGAAGGAAGGAAGGAAGGAAGGAAGGAAGGAAGGAAGC
>CAUYOR010035124.1:0-10881 GCA_963573925.1 Callimico goeldii
GACAGTAGAATTCTTTAAAAAAAGAAAAGACAAAAAACATCTTCCAAAATATTGATGAAATAAAGCTATATCCACACAAAACCAGAATTCATTACCAACAGACCTGAACTAATATACTAAAGGGAGTATTTATTCAGGCAGAAGAAAGAAAAAATTATCCCAAAGGAAATACAAAAATGCAGACACAAAGCAAAAACACTAGAAAGGTGTTTTTAAGGTGAATATTGGTATTACATAATAACAGTAAAAATATTTGTGGAGTTTAAAGCACATACAGAATCAAAATACATGACACCAATAACTCAAAAGAAAGGTATACAATAGAGTTAAAATGTTCCAGCCCGGGCAACAAGGTAAGACCCTGTCTCTACAAAAAGCACAAAAATTAGCAAGCATGGTGATAAGTGCCTGTAGTTCCAGCTACTTGGGAGGCTCAGGTGGGAGAATCACCTAAGCCTGGGGAGGTTGAGGCTGCAGTGAGCCATAATCATGCCACTGTACTCCAGCCTGGGTGACAAAGTGAGACCTGCCTCAAAAAAGAAAAATAAAGAAATGTTGTAAAGGTCTAGCATTATCTGGAGGGTAGTACAATTATAATTTGTATTAGACTAGAATAAGTCAAATATCTGAGGTGGGCAGATCACAGGGTCAGCAGTTCACGACCAGTCTGGCCAACACAGTGAAACCCCATCTCTACTAAAAATACAAAAAATTAGCCAGGTGTGGTGGTATGTGCCTGTAATCCCAGCTACTTGGTAGGCTAAGGCAGAAAAATCGCATGACCCTGGGAGGCAGAGGGTGTAGTTAGCCGAGATCACCATTGCACTCCAACCCTGGGCAACAGTGTGAGACTCCATCTCAAAAAATAATAACAAGTTAAGTATGCATGTTGTAATTTCTTTCTTTTTTTTTTTTCTGAGACAGAGTTTCGCTCTTGTTACCCAGGCTGGAGTGCAATGGCACGATCTTGGCTCACCGCAACCTCCGCCTCCTGGGTTCAGGCAATTCTCTTGCCTCAGCCTCCAGAGTAGCTGGGATTACAGGCACGCGCCACCATGCCCAGTTAATTTTTTGTATTTTTTTTAGTAGAGACGGGGTTTCACCATGTTGACAGGATGGTCTTGATCTCTTGACCTCGTGATCCACCCGCCTCGGCCTCCCAAAGTGCTGGGATTACAGGCTTGAGCCACCACGCCCGGCCACATGTTGTAATTTCTAAGGTACTCACTAGGAGGGTAGTAGAAAGGTAATGAGGAGAAATGTGAAATCATACAGTTTTAAATTAATCCATAAGAAGGCAAAAACAGAAAAAATAACATAAATCATGAAAATGAAACAGAAAACAAATAGAAATATATGGTATCTATTAACTCAAATGGATTAAATATATGAAAAGTCTAATACTGTCAGACTGGAGTTACAAAACATGCTCACTAAATATGTGCAGCTTATAAGGGACACACCTTAAATAAAGACACAGATATGTTGACGGTAAAATAGTGGAGGAGGATATTTAATCGAAAGAAACAATAACCAAGAGAAAACTGGTATAGCTATACTAATATCAGATAGAGACGTCATCTCTAACAACCAGCATTAATACATACACTTCATAATACAGGGTCAATCCTTGAGGAAGATATAGTAATTCTAAATCGAAATATATCCAATAATTTAGTTTTAAAACACATAAAGTTAAACACTGAGTAAACTAAAGGCAGAAAAAGGCAAATCCATAAACACAGTGGAAGAATTAATACCCTTCACACAATACTAATAAAACAAGCAGATAAAAACTTGGGAAGGATATAGAAAATCTGAACATATCTAACAAAGTTAATTGACAAGTTAGAACAATGTACCCAATAATAATAACTTAGATCTTTTTTTCATATGTACATAGCATATTTGCCAAAATTTACCATATATGGGTAAAAGAAAGTCTCAACAAATTTCAAAGGATAGAAATAATTCCAAGTACTAAGCTAGAAATCAGTAAAAAGGGCTGTGCACGGTGGCTCACACTTGTAATCCCAGCACTTTGGGAGACCAAGGTGGGTGGATCATGAGGTCAGGAGATCGAGACCATCCTGGCCAACCTGGTGAAATCCTGTTTCTACTAAAAATATAAAAATTAGCCAGGTGTGGTGGTGGGCACCTGTAATCCCAGCTACTCAGGAGGTTGAGGCAGGAGAATCACTTGAATCCAGGAGGTGGAGGTTGCAGTGAGCTGAGATTGTGCCACTGCATTCCAGCCTGGCGACAGAGTAAGACTCCGTCTCAAAAACAAAACAAAAGAAATCAGTAAGAAGATAACTAAAAAATACCCAATTATTTGCATATTAAGCAAATATATAAATATTTCTGGAGTCAGGTAAGAAATCACAACAGAAAAAAATATTTTGAATGGAATGAAAATCAACACATCATATGCAACAAATGGGACTCATAAAAGCGCAAAATAAGATGGTAGATTTAAACACCAGTATTTCCATAATTACATTAAATATAAACAGACTACACACTGTATTGGTTAAGACCAATAGTGTCAAGTGGATTAAAAAACAAGAGTCCAAGTATATGCTGTTTATAAGAAACATCTAGAACAAGGATACAGAAAGAAAGAAAAAGTATAGCTATACCAGGCAAATTCTAACTAAAAGAAAGTTGCCCAAGTTGCATTCGTATCAGATGAAAATAGTCTTTAAGGCAACAAAAAGCATTATAGAAGAGGGACCTTATAGAATAAGGACCTTCTATACTGATAAAAAGTTTAGTTCATCAGGAAAATAAAGGATTTTAAAATTTATATGGACCTAATAACATCTTGGCCTGGCATGGTGGCTCACACCTGTAATCCCAGCACTTCGGGAGGCCAAGGTGGGCAGATCACTTGAGATCAGGGGTTCAAGATCATCCTGGCCAACATGGTGAAACCCCATCTCTACTAATATACAAGAAAACTAGCTGGGCATGGTGGTGCCCACTTGTAGTCCGAGCAGGGGAATCACTTGAACCCAGGAGGCGGAGATTGCAGTGAGCCAAGATTGCACTGCCACTCCAGCTTGGCAACAGAGCGAGACTCCATCTCCAAAAACAAAAAACCTCATTATCTAAAGATATGTAAAGCACCCCTAATGTATAACTTAATCATGAGGATACATGAGAAAAGTTCAAACTGATGGACATATTAAGGTCATAAAAGATAAAGACTGAGGAACTATAACAGAGTCTGACTTCATTTTTTCATGTTTAACTGTTGACAGCTCACCTCCTCCTCTTTCTCTTACGTCCTATATCCCATCATAAACTGGATGTAAACCTCACCTCTTCCTCTATGTCCCATATTCAGACAAGATGATATGAAAGTCTAGATGCTCCTTCCTTGGGAACCAGCAGGAAATTCAAACTAGGCAAAGTCTGCTCTTGTGTAGGAACTCTCACCCTAGCCCAAGCCCCTAACCACAATAAATGCCCAAGTGAATCTCTTTTCTTTGTTCTTTCTTTTTTTTTTTTTTTTTGACACAGAGTGTCATTCTATTGCCCAGGCTCGAGTGCAGTGATGCAATCTCAGCTCACTGCAACCTCTGCCTCCCAGGCTCAAGCAGTCCTCCCACCTCAGCCTCCTGAGTAGCTAGGAATACAGGTGTACACTACCATGCCTAGCTATCCTTCCCTTGTTCTCTAAAGCCATTTCAAACCTGCTTTAGAGGATTGCCCTGCTCACCCGGACCTCAATTATTTAAGTTAACAAATCTTTTCACACCTTCCTGTTATGCATGTGACATCATTAGTCTTAACATCCAAACCAAATTTTAAGTGGGAGTCTATATGCCTTTGCAGGTGACCATAACAAGAACTGCTCCCAATTAAATGAGACTAGAGATACAAGACAACTGAATTCAGTGCATGATCCACGATTTTTTCCTATAAAGGATATTATTGAGACAATTGACAAAATCTGAAGAAAGTCTGTAGATTAAAATAGTAGTATTGCATTTATGTTAATTTTCTAACTTGGACAACTGTACTTTGCTAATGGACCTGTTATTAGAAAACACACACTGGGGCCAGGCGCGGTGGCTCATGCCTGTATTCCCAGCACTTTGGGAGGCCAAGGCAGGCAAATCACCTGAGGTCAGAAGTTCAAGACCACCCTGGCCAACATGTAGAAACCTCGTCTCTACTAAAAATATAAAAATTAGCTGGGCGTGGTGGGGCATGCTTGTAATCCCAGCTACTTGGGAGGCTGAGGCAGGAGACTCACTTAAACCCAGGAGACGGAGGTTGCAGTGAGCAAAGATTGTGCCATTACACTCTAGTCTGGAAACAACAGTGAAACTCTGTTTCACAAAAAAAAGGGAGGGAGAGAGGGAGGGAGGGAGAAAAACACACACTAGGCGGGGCTCAGTGGCTCATGCCTACAATCCCAGCACTTTGGAAGGCCAAGGAGGAAGGATCACTTGAGCCCAAGAGTTCAAGAACAGCCTGGGCAACATAGTGAGACCACATCTCAACAACAAATACAAATCAAAAAATTAGCCAGGTGTGGTGGCACATGCTTGTAGTCCTATCTACTTGGAAGGCAGAGGTGTGAGGATTGCATGTGCCAGGGAGTTCAAGGTTGCAGTGCCACCAACTGTCCAGCTTGGGCAACAGAGCGAGACCCTGTGTCTCAAAAAAAAAAATGCATCGTGTCTAACTTACCCTCAAATAATTCAATAAAAAATACTACACACACATACACATACATACATAACACAGAGAGAGAGAAAAGGATAAGACAAAGATAAAATGTTAACAGTTGAGGAATGTGGTCAAGTAAATGCAGGAAATTTTCTGTACTATTCTAGCAGCTTTTCTGTATGTCTAAAATTATGTCAATATATAAAAAAAAGAAAAATATAAAATAAAACCAAATAGAACTACAATGCCAATTCCACAAAGCGAGATATTTTGACTTCTTTCTTAGTACTTGATAAAACAATCAAATAAAATGGAAGAATACAGAAAATTTAAACAACACAATTAACAGGAACAAATGGAGACATACAGAACACTTCATGTAACTGAGGAACACATACATGTTCTTTCAGTGCACATAGAACATTTATAATATTTGGCAATATTTTGAGCCATAAAGCAAAACTCTACAAATTTCTAAAGACTGAAATCACAAGAGCACCTACCAGAATGCAATTAGCTGGAAATTAACAAGAAATACAAAAGATCCTGAAAACTCCATGTGGTAGACAGAATAATGGTCCTCCAAAGATGTCCGCATTCTAATTCCCAGAATCTGTGAATACTGAGCAACCTACGTAGCAGAAGAGACTTTGCAGGTATGATTTAATTAAGGATCTTGAGATGACAGGATTAATCTGGATTTCTGGGTAGGCTCAGTATAATCACAAGTTTGTTTGTTTGTAGAGTTGCAGTCTTAGTCATCTAGGCTGGAGTGTGGTGGCGTGATCAGAGCTCACTTAAATTGCTTACCTCAAGCATTCCTCCTGCCTCAGCCTCCTGAGCTGTTGGAACTATAGGCACATGCCACCACACTCAGCTACAAGGATTCTTTTTTTTTTGAGACGGAGTTTCGCTCTTGTTACCCAGGCTGGAGTGCAATGGTGCGATCTTGGCTCACCGCAACCTCTGCCTCCTGGGTTCAGGCAATTCTCCTGCCTCAGCCTCTTGAGTAGCTGGGGATACAGGCACGTGCCACTATGCCCAGCTAATTTTTTGTATTTTTAGTAGAGACGGGGTTTCACCATGTTGACCAGGATGGTCTCGATCTCTTGACCTCGTGATCCACCCACCTTGGCCTCCCAAAGTGCTGGGATTACAGGCTTGAGCCACCGCGCCTGGCCCACAAGGATTCTTATAAGGAGATACGAGGACCAGAGTCAGAGAAGAGATGTTATGGCAGAAGCAGAGGTCAGAGAAAAAGATCTGAAGATGCTATGCTGCTGGCTTTAAAGATTGGGGAAAGGACCATAATCTAGGAATCTAGGCAGCCATTAGACATTGGAAAAGGCAAGGAAATAGATTCTTCTTTAGAGCCTCCAGAAGGAATACAGCCCTGCCAACGTTTCAATTTTAGGAATTCTGGCCTCTAGAACTGTAAGATAATAAATTTGCATTGTTTTAAGTCACTAAATTTGTGGTAATTTATTATAGTAACAATACAAAACTAATACATTCCATATATTTGGAAATTACTTCAAATCTAATGTGTCCTTATAAAGAGGAAATCTAGACCCAAGGAGACACAAGGAATGTGCACACAGAGGAAAAGGCCACATGAGGGCACAGCAAGATGGCGACCATCTGCAAGAGGAGGAGAGAGGCCTCAGAAGAAATTAAACTTGCTAATACCTGGATCTTGGACTTCAAGCCTCCAGAGCTGTGAGAAATAAATTTCTGTTGTTTAAGCTACTCAGTCTGTGGTACTTTCTTTTTCTTTTTATAACCATTAAAAATATTTACTAATAATTGTTTTTAAATGCCACTTATTTGAGACTGTAGAAATCAAAGCATTTTCCTTAGAACTCTCACTTAGCTTGTATTTCATAAAAGTGCTTTAGAACTTAGATTTCTACCACTTGTATGGAGTGTAAAGACAAAAGGAAGCCCAACAAAACCAAAGGCCCAACAGCGTCTATTCCCAGGGTCAAGGTAGAACTCCAGGCCAACCCACCTGCCCTGTGCTGAGTTGCTGGACACATCTGTGAATGCTCAGAGTCACACACAGGAATGAGAGTGTCAGGCACCAAGGCGCCTGTATTCATTCATTTCTCAAATTCAACTCCCTTTAAATCCTGACTCTAATAGGCCAAAAGACGCCACTCATATTTATTTGGCGCCAAATTATTGTTATTTTTAAATGCTTATATCTGCACCTTAAAGTAAACTGCAATATCCAGCACAACATTGTCAGACAGAGCTGCTGTACGGCTACTTAGCTTCATTACTGCCCAGCTAACACTCAACATGCTTCATCCTTTACAGCTGGAAGAAGGATGCTCACTGTTTAACCAGCCATGCTGCATTTAGAGGTAAACAGCTTTTATGAACTATTTGCCCAGAAACTTTCAGTAAACTACCAAGTTGGTCAGTATGTGTACATACTCACATGTAATCACTCAGAAAGAAGAAAAACTTGTTAACAAGAAAACTACCATCATGTCAGATGCTGGAAATCAATCTTTAACTACATATTTACAGAAAGGGTTTTAGGATTCGTAACACACTTTTTCAGTCTGTCTCTTATATTTCATTAGTCAGTTGGAAGTGGCATATGAATCATTTTGCTTTATCTGGAAAAAATATTTTCACATTTTCCAATTCCTTTGACAAAGAAGTTTTCGTCTGTTAAGGGGTAAGAATGCTATTTGGCTATTACGTACTTTTAAAATTCAAACTAACCCTTCAAACATGTTTATTTAGATCATATGCTCTCAAACTATCTTTTACTGACACAATGGTAAAACTCGGTTCCCAAAACGTCAAAACCCTAATGAAGTCTCTATTTCCAAGAGTAAAATAAAAGACAGCCAACACTGTGGGGTAAAAACGATCCTGAGCCTTTTCCCCACTCTGTAACATTTAGAAACTAGGGGGGGAAAGTGGGATTGCATTAATAGACTTCCAAAAGAAAATGTTATGGAAGTGTTTATTTTTTAAAAGGAGAATTTTAAGAGAACAGGATGCTTGAATATAACCAGCTCCTACTCAAGGGGAAAACAACCACGGACCTTTGCTGAGATGGAACCAATAATTCAAAGGAACGAAGCTAAACAGAATTTTATCTATACACAATTAATATGAAAACTTCTTAACAGGATGGAACACTTATAACAAAATTTAAGTCCCTTCATCTTTTGGCAATGAAATAAGTGAAATTAACATAAGGATATTTTGGAAGGGTTGAAGGTCACAGTCAAAATCAAACAGAAAATTTTCAAACCTAGAAAGCAAAATGCAAATTTTCATAGCTCCTTATCTACCCTATCTAAATAGAAATAGTATAATGACTATCCAATAGATGCTTAGTTTCAAAATGAATACAAGCAATTTTTCATGAAAAGCCTATACCTAATAAGCTGCTTTTCTGCTCTGTTCTGCTCCTTTGTCATATGCCTGAGCTTAATGAAGACTACCCTCTACAACTGCTCCTGAGGGCAGAGGAGCAAGCAATGCTTAAGAAAGTAAGCCTGAGAAGCCCCTGGCCCCTTAGGACCTTCTCTCTGGCCAGTCACAAACACTTATGTTTCAATGCAGAAGATTTCAAGACTGATTTGAAGAACAGAATCCTATCTTGGGGATTAGGTTCCCTGTCAAAGGCCATCAGATGGACAGCTGTTTACCAGGCAATTAGCCTAAAGCTCTTAAGTAATGATAAAAAATAAAACAAACAAACAAAATCCCTCATATTTTCCTATTGGAACCTTTCATTCTGTTTTGTTGATGCTTAAGGAAAACAGCTTTGCCCATAACTCACTGTGGCCTGGAGTTATGACACCAACTTGTATTTGGCCAATTAAGAAAGCGGCCAAACTACATTCTTCTTAGAAGATCTGTTCAGTTGAAAAATGGCACTTAACTGATGGTGTTTTCATATAACCTTTAACAAGAACTTGTAAGTTGCACTGATTATGCCCCAAGAGATAAGGGACTGATGATAATTCAGATGGGCACCTCTGAAAAGATTTATCAGTTTTCTGTCTCGTTCCAGCCAGATTTTTTGGAAAACCTTCAGGAAAGATTGAAATTCCCCACCAATCTGAGACTGTATGCGAGTTTTCATAACATTAATTGGAAAAGACAAGAATCCCAACATGGCACCCAACAGACCTCCAGTCTCTGGTACTTTCTTATGGCAGCCCTAGCAAACTAATACACTTCCTATCAAGACTTCAGGGATATGGGCCAGGTGTGGTGGCTCACGCCTGTAATCCCAACATTTTGAGAGGCTGACATTGGCAGATCACTTGAGGTCAGGACTTCGAGACCAGCCTAGCCAATTAGCCAGACATTATGGCGCATGCCTGTAATCCCAGCTACTTGGGAAGCTGAGGCAGGAGAATCACTTGAACCCAGGAGGCAGAGGTTGCAGTGAGCCGAGAGAGCGCCACTGCACTCCAGCCCGGGCGACAAGTTGTCTTTTTTTGACCCTGTCTCAAAAAAAGAAAACAAATAAACAGACTTAAGGGATGTGTTCAAAACAATAATTTAAACAAAAACTTATAGTCCCAAATGCATATATGAAGGAGAAAAAAAATACTAAAAACTAAAGAGGTAAGTACCCATTAAAAAAATTAGAATAAGAACAGCAAAATAAACCAAAAGAAAAATTTAAAGATATAGATAAGGACAGAAATTAGTGAAATCTGTAAGCAGAGGGGATTCACAAAGCCAACAGTTCTGGCTCAAAAAAAATTTTTTAAGACTAGTAAATTCAACAAACCCCTAGTAAGACTGATCAATATTTTAAAGCAAGAAAGAAAAAGAGAGAAATCAGGCATAAGAAGCTAATATCAGGAACAAAATACAGGACTGAACTAAATATGGCTCAGGCTCATGCATTAAGAGGAAAAGTAATATAAAAATATGTCTGGAAATTTAGATGAAATTGACAAATTTCTGGAAAAATATATCAAAACTTATTCAATAAGAGAAAACCAGTCTTATAACCATAAAAGAATTAAATCAGTAGTCAAAAATATCTTCAGACCCAGATGACTTCACCAGTTATTATTTCAAACACCCAAGGAATAAATAATTCCTCCAATTTTATGCAAAAAATTCTTTGACAGAATAGAGAAAGCATTTATTTTTCAACTCATGCTGTGAGGCTAGCATAACTTCACTATCAAAATGTGAAAGAACAGTATCCAAAAAATCATAGGCACAAAATTCTTAATAGCAAAGTGAATTAAGAAGTGTAAAATAAAAAGGATAACAGATCATGTCCAAGTTAGATTGAAATGCAAAATCAGTGTAACAGTAATCTGTTAATATGCTTCTCCATAATTATAGATTAAAGGGAAAAAATTATATGATAATCTCAACAATACAAAAAAAAACTGACCAAATTTTAATATCCATTCAGAATAAATACTCTTAGCATAATAGAAATAGAAGAAACTTCCTTGACAAAGTATATATGCCAAAAGCTACAGGCAAAATACTTCAGGACAGTGGGTACTCTGAGTTGAGGGTGGAGGTTCAGTTGTAACTGGAAGGGGGGTACATAAAGGGCATCTCAGACTCAGACCTTGATTACATGGATGTAAATTTCCTTTCTAATTTTTTGGAAATTTAATGCTACATACACGATTTGTACACTTCAACCTGAAATAAAGAAGAAAAACTAAGATATACACACACATACCCCTCTGATTACAACCATGTGAATGCTACATATACAGCATAGGCAAAGACTACAAGGGAATATGAACAAATTAAAACAGTTTGATTTGTTAACATAGTGTGATAATGTAACTATGTATAAATTTTAAAAACTGTCACCAACCAGGAAACTGTGAGAAAGGCAAGAAAGGCATGGCTCTGGGCATCACCTATTATATTTTCATATCCTTAGACAGGTAGGCCTGGTTCACTTTGACGGTGGGTTAGGAAGAATGGCCACTGAAAACCAGCAGTACAGGAGGATCCAAGATGGCCAACCGATAACATCTCGGGATTGTAGCTCTCCGGAAAGGTGTGGAGAACTAGAGGAAGCCACACTTTCAGACAAATTCTGGTCACTCAAGGAGCAGAAGATTCCCAGTGGAAGAGTACACGGGACGCCAGCCCGACTCTCGTGGACGGCGCAGCGGTTTCGCCGGCACCTCGGCTCTCACTGAACAGAGTAAAACA
>CAUYOR010035126.1:0-26296 GCA_963573925.1 Callimico goeldii
AGCTAATTTTTTTTGTATCTTTAGTAGAGACGGGGTTTCACTATTTTGACCAGAATGGTCTCGATCTCATGACCTCGTGATCCACCCGCCTCGGCCTCCCAAAGTGCTGGGATTACAGGCTTGAGCCACCGCGCCCGGCCAGAAGTGGAGTCTTATAGGGCCTCCTCTCAGAAGGAAGATGCTTACCATGTCTCTAACACAAATAACAGTGCCCCAGGATGTAACTGTCAGTTTCAGTTGCTGTAACTGAAACAAACAATTCAGTAGTGTTTTAGGGTTTTGTTTTTTTAAATCTGTTTAAAAATTCATTTTTTCGGTGTGGGGAGGGAGAGCATCAGGATAAATAGCTAATGCATGTGGGGCTTAATACCTAAGTGATGGGTGGATAGGTGCAGCAAACCACCATGGCACCCGCTTACCTATGTTACCAGCCTGCCCATTCTGCACATGTGTCCTGGAACTTAAGTAAAATTTAAAAACTAAAAATTAGTTTTTCTGCTAACCTTGAGGAGGACCAAGGCTTGAACTGTCTCCCTTTCAGATGTAGAATAAAGATCAATATTGTTGTTTAAGGCACTTCTCTGCCACTGTTAATTAAATCAAAGAATTATCTAATGTGGCCTTTCCAGTTCTTCGCTGTGTCTAGTAATTCTATACCTAGGATGTCTATTTAAAAAAGGATATTTTCTGGAACTCCTGAGTATAAGGGCTGTCATATGTATTCATTCATTAGGGCTGCCATAACAAAATATCCCTGACTAGGTGGCTTAAGCAATAGACATTTATTTCCTTGAAATTCTAGAGGCTGGAAGCCTGAAATCAAGGTGTCAGTAGACTTAGTGTCTTCTGGGAACTCTCTCCTTGGCTTGTAGATGACTATCTTCTAGTGTCTTTATGTGTCCTTTTGACTCCAACTGTGTATGTCTGTGTCCAAATCTCCACTTTTTTGAGGGACACAAGTCATATTGGATTGGGGCCCATCCTAATGACTTCATTGTAACCTAATTACCTCTTTAAGGCTCTGGATCCAAATACAGTCACATTCTGAGGCGCTGGGGAGTAGGACATCAACATGTGAATTTTGAGGGGACATAATTCTGTCCGTAATGTCATGTAAGACCAGGTACGAAGAAGCCTGTTGCAAGCCACAAATACAGAGTTTGACTAAGATGTATTTGTTCAAATCCCCACTATGTGTTTTACTAGCTGTATGTCTTTCAGCCACTCACTTAACCTGCCTAACTGCAATTCTAATTAAGCATATAATAGTCATCCCTGTCCCAAAAGATGGTTGTGAGAATTGTGTCTAATTAATAACTATAACTAAAAAGTGTATATGTCTAGCACAGCATCTGCCTTGTAGTAATTGCTCAATAGAAGAGAAGTGGTTTATTACAACTTCCTTTTGAATTTGGATCCAGACTTTTTGGGAACTGGAAGATTGACAAGTCAGTAAATATTGGTAACATCAAGAAGGAGAAATAAACGAGCATTATTGAACTATAATATATTGAGTCCTCTTATGCACATAGTGGGCCAAAAGTTTGGTTTTTGCATAAGATCTGTAGATTCATTCATTCAACAATATTTATTGTGCATGCAATATTTACCAAATACAGAAAGCAGTCATCTCACCTAGGTATGGAGGGCTCTACTCACAGCCAATACTCAGTCTCCTATATTCCTTGTAATAGATTCCCTGGCATTGGGGAATTTCTGTGAGACTCAGATATTAAAAGGTGCCTCAAGTTGAACTACTATTACTGCAGTCAGAAATATTTTTGCTTTCTTCAGAAACAACCTTACCTATATTCAGGGGCTATTGTGTGGTATCATACTACCGGTCCACATTACCAATTCAGCTGCTGCAGCAATTACATAAAGGAATTCTTGCTAACGGTAAAAGCCATTATGCTGTTCCTGAAGAGAATGCATTCCACAGCATTTATTAATCGTGCCAGCCTGGAGATGCACAACTACCACTGTATACACTTGAGATCACACACCGTAAGGACTGGAACTCTCTCAAAGCCACAGTGTATATCTGTGTTGCTTTGCACTCTTGCATTGCTCATCCTTTACAACAGCCCTTCTCCTGTCCTCATTCTCAAAACTAAAATTAAAATCAGAATGAAGTAAGGCTGCAGAATGTCATTTATGGGAATGGATTAGGCTTCAGTCTCCTGGAACCACCTTGGGTCACTCAGCTCCATGGAAGACTCCCCCAGATGGTCTAGACCCAGAGTCATTCACACCCACAGAGTAGTTAAAAATTTTCCATCCTATAGTATGCCCTCTTTAGAAAAAATAATCATAATGATGGGAGATAGTGATAAATCTTTGATGTCTTTATTCATTAGTTTCCTTATCTCTCTCTCTCCTCTCTTGCCCTACCCCATTATTTTCTCTTTGACATGAACAGCCAACATCAGATGATCTTGTTTCATCTGCTGAATGTTCAAGTGATGATGAAGACTTCGTTGAATGTGAGCCGAGTACAGGTAGGTCAGGTCAGTCTTGTTTTGCTTGCTTTCTTTTTTCTTTGCAAAAAACAATACATACATATATGTGATTATACATGTGTTTTATATAGAGATTATAGTGTGTTAATGTGTGTATATTTTTTATATCTATATATGTATAAGCATACATATATAAATATTGTATCAGTGAAGGCATCAAATCCCATGGAAGGAGCAATAAGATCCTAGAAAAATTTTAAGTCAGTCTCTTGATAGATAACAAAAAAATCATGGTATATGACTTAACATTGGGCAAACAGATGCCCAGATTTACCACTGGAGCAGCAAATGTGTAGCAGCCAGTGGCATTACTGGTTTGAAATAATGAAATTTGAAATACGAAATTAACAGAGGGTGGGAACGTGAAGAAATGTATATTGGAATGACATCAAAAAAGGATGAACCCATGGAGGAGCTTAAAGATTGGTAAGTGGAGCCATAAAGATTGGTAAATATCACTTAAAACTCACTAATTGTTCTGAGCTAAGAGAACTAAGTATATATATACATACATATATATATATATATATATTCCATGGGATTTCAATAGCAGTTAACATGGTATTATCTTTATACTAATTTTGTTAACTGTGTGTCTACAGAAGTTATGCAACATAGTAAGCACAAAATTAGTACTGTACCATACCATGTCAACAGCTGTGATGCTTCAAAATGTATCTACTGTGCTGAAGTTGAGAAGACTTTAGCAATCAGAAGTTTCAATGTGTTCCCCATTTGGACCCAGATACATTTTGACATTTTATGGTTTTTCTTTATAGTGAGCTATATATGAGATAATGTCCAGCAGGCAATTGTGGTCCCCGATTATTTCCTATCAACTTTTCCCAGTCATCTGTTTTGAGACTTACTATAATTTGAACATTTATATGTATATAATAGAGAACAGATATCATCGAATTTCTGTGTATGTTTACTAGAATTAAAAGTTGGAGTTGGGCCAGGATCTTATTTCTGCAAAGACTAAAATAAATATAAAACTTTCTAGTTGAATTTTTGGGTTGTTTTCCATTTTTTTTTTCCTTTTAAGAAAAGGAGAGTCATTAAAAATTCTCTTTTGCTACTTCTAGAAAATGTAAGCTTCACGAAAAAATAATCTAATAAAAATAAAAAGCTTCCATTTCTTACCCCTAAATGATTTACAAGATTTCAAATTTGTTGAAGCCTGACTGCTTTGGTTTCTTGCAAGTGGCTTTGGATCCAGGAAGTTCCGTGGGTTCACACCCTTAGCATGGCACAGGGACATATCATTAATATGATGGGCCTTCCATTCTGCAGTGTTATCTGTTCCACTGGGAGCTCAGCTGTGTGGAGGGAAAGCAAATGTGACCTGGTTGAATTACTTTCAGATTATTTGGTAATAATAATCTGTATGTGTTATGTGAGGTTTTAACCCTAAAAGGGCAGATACATCCAAACTAAACCAGAACTCAGCTGCCAAGTTTTCATTCATTCAATAAATATTTTTGAGCACTCAGGCAGGATACAGTGTATCTCTAGATTTGAGTCCTTCCTATTAAAAATAAGCTGTCAAGGGCCGGGCATGGTGGCTCAAGCCTGTAATCCCAGCACTTTGGGAGGCCGAGGCGGGTGGATCACGAGGTCATGAGATCGAGACCATTCTGGTCAAAATAATGAAAACCCGTCTCTACTAAAGATACAAAAAATTAGCTGGGCATGGTGGCGTGTGCCTGTAATCCCAGCTACTCGGGAGGCTGAGGCAGGAGAATTGCCTGAACCCAGGAGGCAGAGGTTGCGGTGAGCCGAGATCTCACCACTGCACTCCAGCCTGGGTAACAAGAGCGAAACTCTGTCTCAAAAAAAGAAAGAAAGAAAGAAAGAAAGAGAGAGAGAGAGAGAGAGAGAGAGAGAGAGAGAGAGAAAAGAAAAATTAATACAAAAAGCAATGCATGTCCAATAAAGAAAATTTAATATAGAAATGAATAAAGAAGAAAATTTAAAATATCCAAATGATACGCCCTCTGGAGACACGCCCTGGCAATATGGTGGGGTACACCTTTCTCCTCAGCAAACGTGATTTCCTGCCAAGGGGAACGTTCTCAGGCTGCTGTGGGGTCCCCCTGAAGCCCTCCCACACATCTCCTGAGAAACACACAGGGCTCACAGGCTGTGAGAGGGAACCACCTTTGCTCTAACATTTCCACTCTAGAAGGGCACTCTAAGGAAATAACTGGACACTCAGACAGTGCAGAAATGCTACAAGAACGGTGGCTACATTGCCATTTCTAATTGGGGAAATCGCCGAAATGCCCATTAGTAGGGAAATGGTTGGATAAAATCTGAGACATCTGTGAGATGGAACATTCTACGACCATTTCAGTAATGATGTGGATCAACACTTATTGACATGCAATGATTGCCTTGTTATATTATTACGCAAATAAGTGGTTATGAAACCGTATGTATGGTATGATCCCAATTCTTGTAAAAAAAATGTACGTAATATATACATACACACACACACACACACACAGTGTGTGTGTGTGTGTGTGTATGCTTAAAACAGACCACAAAAATATATATCACCATGTTATCGTTTTTTTCTGGGAAGAGGGATAAGAAGTGATATTTTTCTTTTCTAATGTCTAATTTTCCCATAGTAAATGGATATTATTTTGCACTTTTTAAAACTAAAAACTAATAACATGCTAGCACAGTCTCACCTTGGGCCTCTGCCCTGGCAGCTTCCTCTGCCTGAAATGCTCTTCCCCAAATATTCTCCACTTTCTTCATGTCTTTGTTCAAATGTCGTTTTCTCCAGGACGCTTCCTGACCGCTTAAGACACCATGTAAAACTGTGTCTCGGCTGTGCACAGTGGTTCATGCCTGTAATCCAGCACTTTGAAAGGCCAAGGCAGGAGGATGGCTTGAGGCTGGGAGTTCAAAACCAGCCTGGGCAACAAAATGAGACATTATATATTACAAAAAAAATTTTTTTAATAGCTGGGCATGATGGCACACACCTGTGGCCCCAGCTACTCGAAGGCTAAGGTGAGAGCATCGCTTGAGCCCAGGAGTTCCAGGCTGCAGTGAGCTACGATGGTGCCACTGCTCTCCAGCCTGGGTGACAGAGAGAGACCCTGTCTCAATAAGGTATATTTACAAATAATGTGTGGATCTCTCTCTTCCTCCCTTTTGTCTGTCTCTCTTCCCTCTTACCCTGTTTCATTTTCCTATTTTACTCCATAGAAGGTATCAACTACTAACCTCCTAGGTCGTTTGCTTATTTATCAGGTCTGTCATCTAGGACCTCCTGCCCGAGGGACTGCTCCAGGAAGGCAGGAGTTGGAATTTGTGTCTGTTTTGTTCCCTGTTGACACAGAACAGGGCTTGGCACACAGTAGGAGCTTGGCACTGTAAATATTTGAGTAATTAATGAATGAATGGAATCCAAACAAGCAAATGGTTTTCCTTTCTGAAGACTTTGTTCCATCCTCACTCTTCTGATTTTCAGAAGTAGCGGCACGGATGAGACAGGTCTGGCTGGGCTGGCGGGGGACAGGTGGGAGGAAAGATGTCCCTCGCCTTCTCCAGATTCCTTCGCCAGCGGGAAGCCGAGGCTTCGCGGAGCCCTAAAGTAGCACCGCCCCCTGCTGGGCAATTTGGAGAACTGCAGTGCGGACGCTCAGCCCTTGGGCCAGATACATTTCAAACAATTACACCTGGAAATTTGGAAAGGAACAGGATGGAAAGATCACTGGGGGGTGAAGCAGCCAGATGGGTCTATGGGAGGCCTTTTCAGAAAGGAAGAGGAGCCAAGAAAAAAATGGAGCCCATTCTCTCAGCTGCAGGTCCCGGATTCAAGCAGAGTCCGCCTCTCGAAATGGATGGGTTTCTCCTGGTAAGGCCAAGAGTGACCTTGATAGAAATCAGCTGCAATTCAAAGCCAATTCTCAGGAATCTGGATTTGGAACTTCTGGTTTCCCTGCGTTTCCTCGCAGGTTTTCTGGTTAGCACGTATCCTTTTATCAAACCCACCCACAAAACCAGAATTTCAAACCAAGTTTCTACCCAAACTGTCAACAAATGTGCACATGCAGTTTCAGAAAGAGGAAATGTGTGGGTGTGTTAGTCCATTTTCACACTGCTATAAAGAACTACCTGAGACTGTGGCGTTTATGAAGAAAAGAGGTTTTATGGACTCACAGTTTCGCAGGCTTAGCCGCCAGTGTGACTAGAAGGCCTCAGGAAACTTACAATCATGGTAGAAGGCAGAGGGGAAGCAAGCACCTACTTCACAAGGTGGCCGGAGAGACTGAGAGAGAAGCAGCCAGCGCTCTCATGAGAACAGCACGGAGGAGGGGGAGGTCTACCCCCATGATACAATCACCTCCCACTAGCCCCTCCCCCGACACGTGGGGATTACAATTGGAGATGAAATTTGGGTGGGGACACAGAGCCAAACCCTATCAATTAGCCAAGTCAAGATTGTTCATTGACTCAACATTTTTACTGTGCATTTACTGTGTGCCAGGCGCGGTTCTGGGTGCTGGGGCTACAGCAGCAAAAAAGACAAAAACCTCAGCCTTTAAGGAGCCGGGATTACAGTAAAGGGACAAGTGCCTGACGCACGAATAAATGGAGACGTCTAACTGAACACTAAGGTAAGTGCCCTGAAAGAGAAAACCAACGTGCTACAAAAAAAGAGAAAAAAAGACCAGACTTCAGTTTTGGGAATCCACACTGAAGACATGAGATTTAATCTGAAATCCTCTCCCAGGAGCCAGGGCAGTCTACGGGGAGAAAGGAGTAGCAAGAGAGAAGCTGGACGTTTCTAGGCTCTTCATCTTAATTCAGTATCTCCCCAGAGAGGAATAGCTTGTCCTTTTAGTAGATGCTTGCTCTGTAGTACAAGGACAACACAGGAGTCTAGAATCAGAGTCCTGGGTTTGAATCCTGACTCTGCCCCCTTCTTAGTTTCTACCTCCTCTGTCCCTTAGCGTTATTATAAGGATTTAATGATATAATAGAGATGTAGATATGGATGAGGCGCCTGGCAAATAGTCAATAAGCAGTCATCATTACTGTTAAAGGCTCTAAGAAGGTCTGCAGCTGGGGAACCTATTGAACTAGACTCACTCTTTGGCTATAGAAGTTTTTTTTTTTTTTTTTTGAGACAGAGGCTCGTTCTGTCACCCAGGCTAGAATGCAACGGCGTGATCTCGGCTCACTGCAACCTCTGCCTCCCAGGTTCAAGAGCTTCTTCTGCCTCAGCCTCCCGAGTAGCTGGGATTACAGACGAGTGCCACCACACCTGGCTAATTTTTGTATTTTTAGTAGAGATGAGGTTTCACCATGTTGACCAGGCTGGTCTTGAACTCCTGACCTCAAATGATCCACCCACCTCCAGCTCCCAAAGTTCTGGGATCACAGACCTGAGCCACCGCGCCCGGCCTATAGAAACGTTTTGTTGCAGGACATTGTGTGCGCCAGCATATATATTGGGGAAATATGACTTCAGTTCTTGGGGGTGTGGGTGGAGCAGACATTATTCACTGCCTGCCCCAAGTCCATTTGCTGTCTTTTTTCTTGCTAATAGAATTCTGGTTAGGTTCAGGATTAGGCCAAAGAACCTTGCATCTCAAAGCAGGTAGGCTGGACTTGGTCTAGATGTGGGCACCTTACCTTGTTCTGGCCAGTGAAGTGTATGAAAAGCCTCCTAGGAGCTTCCCCATGAAGATATTGTCCTCCCTGAGCAGTAAAGAAACACCAGCAGCTGACCCCTGCTCCCACCCCCAGTGACATCCCACAGCCTTTGCTTTGAACGTAGTGCCATGAGGACAGGAACCTTGGCTCTGCTGCCACCAAGGCGGAACACCCACAGAGTCGCCGAGACAGCTCTGGGGTCCACGATCACGTCCAGCTGCTGAACAACCCTGAAACTGCCTGTTCTACAACTCCTTAGGAGAAAACTCACCCCCGTTGGATTAGGCTGCTGCTAATGGATGCCCATCACCTGCATCCCAGAACATTCCTCACGGTTCCAGGGTCCCAGTCCTCTGTTCCAAATTAAAATCATCCTGGTTTTCTCCATTCGTCTACATATTCTGTTTCACCTTGAGGACAGTGTCTGGGCATCGTCCCAGGCAGCCCATACCCCTCCCTGGGGCTGTTCCCTTTGTAAAACCATGACTCACCTCCGAGGCCCTTGCTGGCCACACACCTTCATTCCCGAAAGGATTCCATGAGCCATCTCTTTGTCTTTCTCCTCTCTCCTGTCTATTTTTGTCCTTTGTGAAATGCCCTGGCCCCCTACGAGGATACAACAATATTAGCACACCCTCCCCCTTAATCCCTTGGGCTCCTGTTCCCTTGTCCAAAGTCACCCAAAAGAACAGGGCCAGTCTAACTTTTGCTGGCTGCCTTTTCCTGGGGGAAATGAAACTGTTTTACTGTGTGTCCCAACCCCAAAAGTCTCTCCGATTCTCTTCACCACACATGACCCTAGAACTTCTTTCTGTCTCAGAGGACACCTACAAAGGAGGAATAGCAAATACATAGCAAGTGGCAATGAATGCATGCCACCCTTCCTTCACCCAGTCCATGGCAGACATTGCTAATCAATCACCGCATTCTTTCTTACTGAGTGGAATTGGCAGGGGAGATAAGCTGAAAGGTCAGGACCTCTATGACGTGGCTGGAGGCAGGGGATAAAGAGTAAAGTTCACACTCGCCTCAGGAAGAGTCTCCTGAGGCCTGACACCCTCATTCTCTCTTAGCCAGAGGGGACCTAGCTGTCCTGGAGAGCCTTGGGCAAGCAGGGTGGGTGTGCAAGGATCAATGTCTTCAACCCTGGAGACAGAGCGCAAGAGCTGTTCACAGGCCCTTCCTGCTTGTGTCCTGGATCAACTCCAGGATCATCTTTTGTCCTGACGGAATTCAGTTCCATGGAACAAATCTATCACGATCACCCACGGTGTGCCAGGACCGAGGGCCCTTCTAGTGCAAGAAACAGGATAACAGCAATGAAGCAGAATGCAGGAAGTGCCATGTGAGAGCAGCAAGGGCTGACGCAGTGCCCGCTATGTGCCAGGCGCTGGGTTGAGAGCGGGAGAAGCAGCGGTGGGCAAGGTAGGCATGGCGCCTGCTCCGTAGTTATGGTCCAAGCCGAAAGTTGGGTGTCCATCAGCTAATCAGACAAAAAAAAGTGGAATGCAGCTCTGGCTCAACACCGGGAGGGAGAAAGGAACGCAGCGCTTGGGAGGCCGGGTCTGGAGACTGAGGAAGAATAAACAAAAGTTCACCAGACCAGTGGTTCTCAAGTTGGGGCAGTTTTGCCCCCACCCCCAGGGGACACATGGCAATGTCTGGAGATGTCTTTGGCTGTCATGACTGGGTGGCATCTGGTGGGCAGAGGCCAGTGATGCTGTTCCACATCTTCTGAGACACAGGACAGCCCCATAGCAAAGAATGACCTGGCCCAATGTCACCGTGCCTAAGGTGATAAACCCCCATCCAGACAAAGAGGGGAGGAGGGTGGTCCAGGCAGATGGAAGAGTCTGCATCCTGGGAGAGTGGGCAGCCATTTAAACATGAGGGTGGCTGGGTGCTGTGGCTCACCCCTGTAATCTCAGTGCTTTGGGAGGCCCAGGCAAGCAGGTCACCTGAGGTCAGGAGTTTGAGACCAGCCCCACCAGCATGGTGAAACCTGTCTCTAAATTAGCCAGGCGTGGTGGTGCACACCTGTAATCCCAGCTACTCGGGAGACTGAGGCAGGAGAATCGCTTGAACCTGGGAAGTGGAGGTTCACCCTGAGCGACAGAATGAGATTCGTCTCAAAAAAAAAAAGAAGGTGTAGGTGATGACCGACCTGGGTGTTTTTTTCCTTTCATGTCCTTCTGGCTGCTGTGCAGCAAGGGTGAAAGCACAGACCAGGAGAGTGGGTGTAGGGGTGTGGCCTGGGTGGTGCGTGCTCACCGCAGGCCTGAAGACCAGGTGTGGACACTCAAATGTAGAGTTCTGAATTATCATGGCCACGTGGGGCTGGGCATTCTACACACTGAATTAAGACTATCTGGGGCCGGGCGTGGTGGCTCATGCCTGTAATCCCAGCACTTTGGGAGGCTGAGGTGGGTGGATCACTTGAGCCCAGAAGAGCTCAGGAGACCAACTTGGGCAGCATAGCAAGCCCCATGTCTACAAAAAATACAAACATTCGCTGGGCGTGGGGGTACACGCCTGTAGTCCTAGCTACTTGGAAGGCTGATGTGGAAGGATTGCTTGAGCCCAGGAGGCAGAGGTTGCAGTGAGATAAGATGGCAAAAACACACTCCAGCCTGGGTGGCAGAGCAAGACCCTCTCTCAAAATAAAAAAGACTATTCGGACTCCATGACCGTAGGGTTCTCCTTTTCCCTAAGAGTGAGCAGAGAAATCTTGACTTTTCATCTGAGAACAAGCAGAGACTCCCTCCACCCGCCACCCCAGAACAGAATTATGAAGAAGGAAGCTGTGTTTTGCTCAACGTGATCTCGAGCCAGCCTCACAGCGCCCTCATGAGGTCAGTGTTCCCATCCAACGCATTTTAATGGAAATGGGACGCAGGAACGCCACTGAACCTCTGTCATCAGGCCAGCAAGCAGCAGAGCTGACATTCTAGCCTAGTCCTAACTCCAAATGTCCCTTCTTCCCCAAAGTCCCCAGCCAGGAGACCTCAGGAGGTCGGTGGACTCAGGCATCCCTAAACCATCCTCAAACTCTGCTAGCAGGGAACCTGTTTCTCCTTCCTAGTTGTTGTGTAGGTGGATGGGGCTGAAATTGGGATAATGCATGCCTCTCAGGACAGCTGCCACGTTGAGGACATTTCTGGATATCACGATTGCGGGGCGGGGGGGGGGGTGGTTTGCTAATGACTGCTACTGGCTGGAGGCCAAGGATGCGGCTGGACATCCTGTGAAGCACGGGACACCCTCCTCTGCCATCACAAAGAATTGTCCAGCCCCAAACGTCCATAGAGCCCAGGCTAAGCGTGCTACCCCAGAATGGAAACTCTGCTTCTGTGCCGGGGAGGGGCAGGGGCCTACAGACCTGGGTGTGCGCCGAAGGCTCGTTGAAAGGTCCTTCACCCAACAACCTCAGGTCAGATGACTAATGAGCCAGGAGTGTGGCCTTTATATAGCTCCAGGCCCAAGCATGTGGGACCAGGTTAGGCTGGCCCTGTGCCACGTTCTTCAGCAAGGGGGCTCTGGCAGGCAGGCAGGGGGAAGCTGGTGGGGGTGGCCAGGGCAGCAGCTGTTGCTGGAATCTGGGCCTCATAGAGAGGAACAATGCCCCCGGAATGCCAGGCACTGAGACAGCTGAGCCCACGGGCATCTGAAGGGCACCAGTAAAAATGGGATTGTCTGGGTGCCTCTGTCCCCAGTGCAGGCAAGACAGATGAGGGAGGGCTAAAAATACCAGGGACAAGGAAGCCACTGGAGGGCTGTCTGGATGCTTGAGGCTGGTGGCCCCGAGCTCTGGGATCCTGGAGGGCAATGAGAGCTGGGGCCGGATCCCCTGGCTCTAAAACCAGAATACCACGAAGAGGAAAAGCGTGTATGGAGGAGACAGACAATCTGGGGTCAAAGCCAGCACTACCAGGTGCTAGAAGTGGGGCCTCAGGGAGTGACTGCTTCTCTCTGAGCCTCAGTTTCCTCATCTGGAAAATGGGTCTAATATTAGGTCCTTCCTCATAGTGTTGTGAGAATTAAATCACACAGTGGGTAAAGCACGTGGCTCAGTGTGTGACGTGTAGGGAGCTCTAGGGAGGGAGGATGATGACGATTTGATTTCTTTTGGGACTTCAATTTGGCGAGCTGTGCTGTGGCTGGGTGGTGGCCATAGCAGGCAGGCTGCCTCCCTGAGTCCCCTGGAACACTCAATGCATGATAGCTTGCACTCCGCTAGCTCAGAGCAGCTGTCCCCAAGAGCCCTGAATGACGGGCTGGAGGGTGAGATGGGGGCCTGGGGTAGGAAATGAAGCCGGGAAGACAACCAGTAATAACCACACACACTCATACACACACACACACACACACACACTCATGCACACACACGGACATACACATAAACACGTACACACACTCATACACACTCACACGGGCATACACAAACACGTACACACATATACACACACACACTCAAACACACACTCATACACACGCAGGACACCCAAACACGTACACGCACACTCACACACACACATACACATACCTATACACACACTCATCACATACACACTCACACATACACACTCATACACACACTCATACAAATACACATACGGACATCCACATTAAACACGTACACACATACACACGTACACACATAAACACGTACACACACATACACATACACACACTCATTCACATACTCATACACACACTCATAAACACACATACACTCACACACACATACACACTCACACAGACACACAAACCCGTACACATACATACACATACACACATACACACTCATTCACACACTCATTCACATACACACTCACACAGGGACATACACATAAACACGTACACACATACACACTCATACACACACTCATACACACGCACGGACACACAAACACGTACACACACTCATACACATACACATACCTATACACACACTTATCACATACACACACTCATACAAATACACATACGGACATCCACATTAAACACGTACACACACTCATACACATAGACACACTCATACACACTCACACGTACACACACTCACACATACACATACTTATACACACACTCATTCACATACTCATACACATACTCATAAACACATACACTCACACACATACACATACACACTCACACAGACACACATAAGCACGTACACATACACACACATACACTCACATACACATACACACATACACACACTCATTCACACACTCATACACATACACACACTCATTCACATACTCATACACATACTCATTACACATACACACACTCATACACACACACACACAGAGTACATGTACTCCATGCCTGGTGCCATGCAAAGCCATTTACACTCATCGCATGAGTAACAACGTAGATGGTGCTTGGAACAGAATAAGCACACAATACATGTTAGCTGCTATCGTCACTATCACATTTATCTAGTTTCACTTGAACGACACTCTTCCAAGGCTAGCATGACAGTTTTCTCCATTTATCAAGTGAAGACTGAGGTTTAGGGTGGTTAAGTCACCTGTCCAGGGGCCCCACAGTCAAGGAAGCAGAGGAACTAACCTGAAAGTCAGCTTACAATCATAACACCATTCTGGTAGGACAGGGTCAAGTGCTCAAAGATCTTAGCTGTCAGGCCAAGGAGGGGAGATTTCCTCCTGAGGTAGTGGGGAGCCACTGAGGGTTCTAGAGCATGTGCAGGTCATCATTGGAATGGGGTATAGGGGAAAGGAGTTGGACTCAGAATGTGTGAAGGGCAAGATATAAAGACAAGAGAGGGGAGGCCCCAAACCAGTTGGGAGCTCCCACCACAAGCCAGAGCTGGGGCAGGACATGAGAAAATGGATTTGCAAGACATTTTAGAGGAAGAATAGACAGACTTTGTCAGCAGTGGGCAGAATCAAGATGGCTGAGGATTTTGGTCTGGGAACCTAAGAGAGAGGTGGAGTCACTAATAGGAAAAGGATTTGGGAGAAGAAGAGGAGAGAAAATGAATTCATATTGGAACATGTTCTTTCTTTTTTCTTTTTGTTTTTCTTTTTGAAACGGAGTCTTGCTCTGTCACCAGGCTGGAGTGCAGTGGCGTAATCTCGGCTCACTGCAACCTCTGCCTCCCAAGTATAAGTAATTCTCCTGCCTCAGTCTCCCAAGTAGCTGGTACTGCATTTTTAGTAGAGATGGTGTTTCACCACATTGGCCGGGATGGTCTCGATCTCTTGACCTTGTGATCCACCTGCCTCGGCCTCAAAGTGCTGGGATTCCAGGCGTGAGCCACTGCACCCGGTCGGAACATATTATTTTTTTACCTCCATCTCCACTGGCATGGGTGCCCAGCCAGTGCTCTGGAATAAGAGCTGGCATTCACTGAACATCACCGTGCCCAGCAGCATTCTAGAACTTTAGAAGTAGTAATTAATTAACTCATTCAAACTTCATAACGTTTTGAAGTAAGGACCTCTATTATACGTTTCTATTTCACATATGAGGAAACTGAGGCACAGGGAGCTGATACTGCTTGTCCCATTGGTGCTCTGTACACAAGGGGTGCCCCATTATGTGACTGACCCATCTCTGCTGGGCACAGGCCTGGTCCACCTACATCTGACTTGTGAGAGAAGCCACCCTCCCCACTTGGCAGCCCTCACTGACGCCTGGGGGCCCTGACACAAGGAGATAGGCTATCACTTGGTGACAGAAGCCATCAGCCACCCAGCTTTGGGCTGGCAGGGCCTGGTATGCCTTTGTTCTATCAAGAGGTAGCTGACTTCACCGCCCTCCTTAAAGGAGACTTACACCCCAAGGCAAGTTAATCCACTGTGCCACTTGCTTCCAATGGAAATCATGGAGGGCACTTATGTAACACTCTCCCATACCAGGCTCTGTCCTAAATATTAATATATGACTAGATTAACTCTGTAAGTTACTGATATTAACATATATACTTACGCGATCCGCTAGTTTTATAAGACAAACGCGTGGAGAAGCTTCCCCTTTGTCCCTCACAATATGGGATGTAAAGGATTAGACTTGAATTCCAGAAGCTAAAGTGCAAAAAACCCCTGCAGAAGAAGCAAATTAAAATATGCCTCCAGCAGGGCTGGACTGAAACCTTCGAAAGCCCCAAAGACTGAAAAGACGCTGGCTGTCACCACCGGATAGTGAATGAAAGATGAAAACAGCACTAAATGGTCCAGCCAGCAGAGAGCATCCCTCCGTGTTTGCGTTTTTTCCCCATGATGACATTTTGACCTTTTAAAAATACATATTAATTGGCTGGGCATGGTGGCTCATGCCGGTAATCCCAGCAGTTTGGAAGGCTGAGGCGGGCAGATCACCTGACATCAGGAGTTTGAGGCCAGCTTGGCCATTATGGTGAAACCCCGTCTTTACTAAAAGTACACAGATTAGCCAGGCATGGTGGCACTAGAGCTACTCAGGAGGCTGAGGCACGAGAATCACTTGAACCTGGGAGGCGGAGATTGCAGTGAGCCGAGATCACACCTGCATTCTAGCCTGGGGAACAGAGCAAGACTCTGTCGCAGGAAAAAAAAAAAGTGTGTGTGTATATATATGTATATATACACACACACTTTTCAAAGAAAAGAATAGATTGACACTTTGTCACCAGTGGGACAAAGGAGATATATATATATATACCCTTATACCCTTTCCCCAAAAAGTTTGTTGGGTTTTTATTGTCATTGGCACCTCTGCTGCTCTGGGCATGTATTAAGTGTGCCTGGCTCAGCTGGCGGGGAGGCCACACCGCCACCATCAGTGAGGTAGGGACTGCAAAGTAGGTCTCCAAAGCCCACCACAGAGTGGGAAAGTTCAGGTGGTGGGGCATACGTGTGCACATGTATGAGTTACAATACCATTAACATGAAAATGTATATCTCTGTTTGCATAGTATGACATCATTATTGGAAAAAGTACACATATTGTGTGTGTGTGTGTGTCAGAGAGAGAGAGACAGAGAGAGAGCTGGGAAGGCTAAATGCAATGTGATATCCTGGATTAGATCTTGGAACAGCAAAAGGACCACAGAGGAAAAGCTGGTGAAATCCAAATCAAGCCAGGAGTTTGCTCAATAGTAATGCACTAATCTCAGTTTCCTTGTTGTAACCAATATATTAGGGGCAGGTAACACGTGTTAACATCAGGGAAATTGGGCCAGGGAAAGGAGAACGCTGCCACTTTTTAAATAAATTCTTAAATAAAATTTTTATTTAAAAAATGTCTGGAAAGAATCTGCTGAAGTTCTGGAATGGCAAAACTAATCTACGGGGCTAGAGGCCAAGCGGTGCTGACTTTCAGGGTGGGTGGCTGGAAGGGGACACAAGGAAGAGCTCTGGGACTGGAATGTTCTGCGTCCTGGCCCCGGGTGGTGGTTACACGGTGTGCGCCTGTGTAGAAACTCGTTTCACCGGACACTTAAGAGACAAGCACTTTGCTGTCTCAATTTTAAAAGTGAAGAATAAAAAGTAGCATCTGAAAGATTCACAGGAAGCTGCAAACGCTGTTCCTTTCGGGGAGGATTTGGTTGTACTGATGGGAAGCGGGGGTGTTAGTCAATATCTTCTGTAACATTTTCAACTATTTTATAGTAAGAATGTGTTTGTCCACATCATGTTAATTTAATTTTGGGGCATGTAGCATGCATCAAGACAAGTGCACAGATCGTAAATGTGCAGCCCCGTGAATCTTCACAAATGTAACACACCTAGATCACGACCCACACCGTTCCCAGCTCCCCCAAGAGACCCCTAATTACTTTTCTCAAATTCTGCTCTCACTGGATGTTCTGTAATTTTTTTTTTCTTTTTTGGCTAAACTTGGCAGTCCCACTCCTAACATCCCTCCTCATACTGCCCTCCTCTATCCTGACTTCTCACAGCTCAAATTCATTTTTTACCTGTTTATTCATGTATCTTATTTTGTTTTGAGACGGGGTCTCTCTCTGTTGCCCAGGCTGGAGTGCAATGGTGCGAACACAGCTGACTGCAGTCTCAGCCTCTCTGGCTCAAGGGATCCTCCCCGTTCAGTCTCCTGAGTAGCTGGGAATACAGGGGTACACCACCGCACCCAGCTAATATTTGTATTTTTTAGCAGAGACGGGGTTTTGCCATGTTGCTCAGCCTGGTCTCCAACTCCTGGGCTCAAGTGATCCAGCTTCAGCCTCCCAAAATGTTGGGATTACAGGTGTGAGGCACTGCCATCAAACATTTCTGAATGCACTCTCTGATTTAATCCTCACGACAGCCCTAGGAGGTGAGTACTGTTATCCCATTTTACAGAGGAGGAAACTGAGACTCAGAGAGGAGAAGCAGCCTGTCTGAAGTCACACTGTTGGCCTGTATGTAAATCTTGGCTAGTCTGATTACAAAGCCCTGAGCTACCACGTCAGGCCATCCAACCAAAAGCAAATATTCCCCCAGTCGTCAATCTGACAGCTGGTCAATACCTTGTCAGGCTTGTGGGTCTGTGGGTCAGAGCCCTCTGTTCTCCCTATCCTTGCTGGCAGTGTTGCCAAGAAGTACAACGCCAGTCTGATTTTCCCACTAGAGTTCTGTTCTTTCTGCCCGAAGTAGGCCAGCTAATCTCCTAATCCTCGGAGTTCGTGAATCTTGCCTGGATACACCTTGGTGTGTGTTTTCTCTTATCTTTCCAGCTTGGAGTTGTGAGTTCCTTCCACCTACAGATTTCGTTCTCTTCTGTGCTGAAGAAGCTTTTCTTGTATTACTTGCTTACTGTTGGCCTCTGTTTCTGGAATGTTTGATTATTTACATTCCTTCTTATTTTGCTTCATGATATTCCCAAGATACCATCTTCTAGGCCACTATTTAAACTGCAACGAAACTCACCTCTCCTGCAATTCATTCACTTCATTTTTAGTTTGAAAATCAGGTCTGAAAGCTCTTGGAAGTCATTTGTGGGTTTCACTTGAATTTCCCTAAGGTTTTTGTTGGTTTGTTTTTATTTTCATTTTTTGGAGAAAACCAATACTTGGGCTTTAAAAACCAATGAAATTAATACACTGCTCTGTTTTCAAAAATGAAGACTGTTGTACCATTATACAGTTGAACATCAATTTCTATTTTTCTTGAATTTAAGCTTAATGTGTATATATCTCCCCTCACTTTGAATGAGGTGTTACTGATGTACATCATGCCCTGCACACAGTGGGGCTGGAATAAAATCTGTGCAAATTCATTCCTTCGATCTGGGGTTAAAATCATTCTTACTTAAGGCCGGGCGTGGTGGCTCACGCCTGTAATCCCAGCACTTTGGGAGGCCAAGGTGGGTGGATCACGAGGTCAAGAGATCAAGACCATCCTGGTCAACAAGGTGAAACCCCATCTCTACTAAAAAAAATAGAAAAATTAACTGGGCATGGTGGTGCGTGCCTGTAATCCCAGCTACTTGGGAGACTGAGGCAGGAGAATTGCTTGAACCCAGAAGGCGGAGGTTGCGGTGAGCCGAGATCGTGCCATTGCACTCCAGTCTGGGTAACAACAGCAAAACTCTGTCTCAAAAAAAAAAATTATTGATTCATCTTTGATTATAAGTTTTTTTTCTTTTATCTTTTTTTGTGATTATAAATTTAACAGAGGAAAAATCATTATGGTCCATTTAAACTTGAAGAAACGTATCTCTCCATGAGTATTAAATTGCCATATCCATTTTAGAAAAGTTTTAATTTAATCCAGATCTGTATAGAATAGAAATTTATAATTTAACAATTTAATGGTTTTCAGCTATTGATGGATTGACTTATTATTTCTGTTATATTTAGACTAACATACAAGATTAATATTAAAGAGATTGGAATATGGTGCTTCATAGTGATTTCATGCCTTAAGTAAATAATGTTCTAGAGTTTTAGAGTACCTTAGTATCTCCCTAGTTCACAAGAAGTAGGCATTGGAGAAAATCTAGCACAGGCCATGTGCTTTCCTCTCATTAAAAAAAAAAAAAGAAAGAAAAACATACTGCTATCCTTACATAATTATTTCACAGCTGTTTTGATAGTTCACATTTTATATAAAGTTGCAGTCATATGTTACAACATTTTGTACTACACTGCTTTAATGTCATGGCAGAGTGAGACTTAAAGTCACTATAAGGAAACTCTGCCCTTGTTTTGGTGAACAGAAACATTAGGTGGGATGGCCCATACCTGTTAATTCCTGATGGATTTCCCAGTGATGTTTTGTTGGCTTTTGATACTTAACATTTGCTATTATGTAACTTTAATGAGTGTTCATGCTTAGATCCCTTGTTTAAACAAAGATTATGAATGTTTTTAACTATCAAAGGTAAGGATTGCATAACATACGTTTGCCTCAGTGAGATAATATGGAGATTGGGACTTGTAAGTTCAAATGTCATGAAAGACCTTGGTTTCATCCTTATGGTAGCTTACAGTCTCAGCCCATAGCAAGACCCCCGCCCCCTCCATTTTAGAGAAGAAGGATTATAATTATCAGCTCTTTGTTACTATAGTAACACTTATATATGGCTTACTCATGTAAGTAACACTATAAGTGTTACTATAGTAACAAAGAGTTGATAATTATAATCATTCACTTCTATATTCACTTATATATGGCTTACATGAGTGTACAATAAGTAGCCAGTAGTTCACCCTCCTCACCTTAACTTTTTCTTTTAAAGATCTGTGAGGTCATATTTCACTGTTTAATGTCTTCACTAGTATAAACTGTAACCTCATTACAAATCTTAGAGTGGACCTGAAAATTTATTTGGTTTCCCACCAGTAACTATAATCCTTAATTGCTTATCTGATCCCTCATCCCCATCGTTTCAAAAAAGTAAACAGATTTTCTAATGCCTTTTTCATTTCTTTCTCCGTTTCTTCTTTTAAAGAAATGCAGCCACATTTTTTTAAGAACATTGTCTTGACAGGAGGAAACTCCCTTTTCCCAGGATTTAGGGATCGGGTTTACTCAGAAGTTCGATGTCTTACTCCAACAGACTATGATGTTTCTGTTGTGCTGCCTGAAAAGTAAGTGTTGTTTTATATAGAAACAAATATGAAAGTCAGCGTGTAGAAAAGGCGGTCTGTTGACTTGAGTTTAAAGCCTGGCTCTCCCATGGTGGCTGGTTTGTTTCACCTGCTGAATATTCATTTTTCTTCTTTCAAAAATAAAAATGATAAACCTTACATTTCACTAAATTAAATGGGATAGAACTATGTACAGTGCCAGTCATTATGTTTTGTACACAATGGGTGCTCAATTAAGTATATGGGGTGATTACTCCCATGTAGTAAGTCAGCCTTGATCCTAAGAGATTTTTATAGGCAAAGCAATCAAGTTATTGTCTGTATGATTTATCTGAGATGTATTATTTCTTGACAGTTCTGTCAAGAAAAAAATTTAAGAATCGAACCATTGTGATACATTTTATCAATTCATAAGTTATTTCAGAATTTTAAAAAATTTAAATATTTTAAATGACTTTTACTAATGAGTTTTTTAAAATTCAGAATTGTTTTACATCTAACCCGTACCCTGTTATATGAGAAAAAGTGCATCTCATCACTTCCACTTTAGTGGTCAAAATAAACTAAGGTAGGGCCAGACACAGTGGTTCTCACCTTTAATCTCAGCACTTTGGGAGACTGAGGCAGGCAGATCACTTGAGCTTAGGAATTTGAGACTATCCTGGGCAACATGGCGAAACCTTGTCTCTACCGAAGAATTAACTGGATGTGCTGGTGTGCACCATTAGTCCCAGCTACTCAGGAGGCTGAGGTAGGAGGATCATTTGAGCCCAGGAGGTAGAGGCTGGAGTGAGGTAGATTGTACCACTGTATGCCAGCCTAGGTGACAGAGTGAGACCCTGTCTCAAAAAACAAAACCCCCCAAAAAAACAAAAAAATGAAGGTAAAGTTTTACAGCTCTAAGAAAGGTTTATAGATCATCCTATTCAATATTCTTATTTTGTAAATATAGAAACAGGAGCTCATGAGTTGGCAAATGCCTTATGGTGAGTTAATAGCAATTATCAGATTAAAACCCAGTTTTCTTACCTTCAGTGAGGACTTCTTACTAAAATACATGTCAAAAAAACCCACCCCTAGTGTTAGTGGCAGAGTTGCAAACCAGACCCCACATATCTGACTCTTAATTCTACAGTTTTGTTTTAAAGCTAAAGTAGAATTTTCCAAAATTAGTAGAATTTAATAGAAGGCTCTCATTGATATCACTTTATTTTACAGCTGTGAGATAAATGAATAAACAATTTTAAAATATTGGGATGATTTTTATCACCATTAATGTTTCTGTGTTCTCAAGAGTAGAAAGCATATTGGATTCTTATCTTGCATGCATCGATTACAGGCCAAGGGATCCACAGAAATAGGTCTTATTAATTTATTAAATAAATTTTTATTGTATATCTACTGCTTTTTTATATGTATACTTATATATAAAACAATTTTTATAAAAGCATAATGCAAATGTAATAAATACAATAAAGAAACATTTATTGGCCAGGTTTGGTGGCCCACGCCTGTAATCTGACCACTTTGGGCAGCCAAGGTAGAGAGATCGCTTGAGTCCAGGAGTTTGAGGTTACAGTGAGTTAGGATTGCACCACTGCACTACAGCCTGGGCAATAGCATGTGACCCTGTCTCAAAAAAAAAAGAAAGAAAAGAAATCTTTTATTTTTTTCTGTAGAGACTGAGTCTCACCATGTTGCCTAAGCTAGCCTCTCACTCCTGATCCTTCTCAGTGATCCTTCTGCCTTAGCCTCCCAAAGTGTTAGAATTACAGGTGTGAGCTACCATGCCCAGCCAAGTTGGGTTTTTGGGTCGTTGTTTTTTTTTTTTTGAGACAGAGTCTTGCTCTGTCACCAGACTGGAGTGCAGTGGCGTGATCACGGCTCACTGCACCCTTGACCTCTGGGCTCCAGTGATCCTCCCACCTCAGCTTTCCATGTAGCTGGGACTGCATGCATATGCCACCATGCCTGGATAATTTAAAAAATTTTTTTGTAGAGATAGGGTCTCACTATGTTGCTCGGGCTGTTCTTGAACTTCTGGGTTCAACCAGTCCTCGCACCTCGGCCTACCAAAGTTCTGGAATTACAGGCGTGAGCCACCATGCCTAATATTTAATAGAGATAAAAGTCTTACTCTGTCATCCAGGCAGTTGTGTGATCATAGCTCACTGCAACCTCGAACTCCTGGGTCCAAGCAATCCTGCCTCAGCCTCCTAAGTAGCTAGGACTACAGGCATAAGCCACCACACCATTGATTTAACTTTTTCTTTACCTTTTATAGATTTGAAACTCTAAACTGGGGAATAAGAAGAGCAGAAAGAGAATTGAGTCATAACACAAAGTATAACCTTAGTTGTAGATAGGAAAAACAAACTATACCTGCTCAAGTTTTACCTGTTGTCTGTGTCCTCCTACATAATTGTTTATCATATCCTATGTTTTCTGTTTCATTTATTAGAGGCAACAAAGTGTAGCAGCAAAAGTACAGACTGTGAAACACTTCTGAGTTAAATCCTAGTTAGAGCCTAAATTCTAGTTCCAGACTTAACCTCTCTGAGCCTCATTTTTCAAATCTGGAAAGTGGGAGAAATAGCTATTTTATGGGTTGCTATGAGGATTATTGAGATGACATACCTTTGCTACATACAGAATTTAGACTCAGTATGACAGTTTTTCCTTTTAGGCATCTTTTGATCTTTTGCTTATATATTTTTTTTTTCTTTAGAATTAGAGAGTCCATAAATTCAGGACATAGGGGAAAAGGAACATTTACTATTTTGTAGCGGTGACAAAGGTTCCTTTCCTTTTTAGTTTGCTCTACTCATGTGAAATGTATGCTTATTTCTATACCTTAAATGATTTTCTTTTGGGTAAAGCTTGCCACATTTTACTGGCGAAAAACGCAAATTACTTTTGCACCAACCTAATAGTAATTTATGTTTCAGGCATTTCAGTTTTCCTGTAAAATTATCTGGGTTCATTTATGCCTTTATTTTCAGTCCTATTACTTATGCCTGGGAAGGTGGAAAATTGATATCAGAGAATGATGATTTTGAAGATATGGTGGTAACAAGAGAAGATTATGAAGAAAATGGACATAGCGTCTGTGAAGAGAAATTTGATATTTAAGCAACATTTTTGAATGAAAGTCTTGACTAGTTGTGACCATAAGGTTTAATTTCAAAGTTTCTTTTAAAAGAGGTTAAGGAACTGTGTTACCTTTCATCCTAAGAAAAAGCCTTGAATTTAAGTAAATACTTTGATCCATTGCTAATTTTCAAAGGTTTCTTAGGTTATTACAGTAAACTGTAACTCAGTCCACATTTTCATTTAGGAGCTAGACCAGCATAACAATGCTTATGCTGTTTCCAAGGGTAGGTATTATTTTTCATTAAAAGCAGAAAGGATGAATGCATTTTAAGTTTAATTCTTCAGAGCTGAAAGCACAAATTTAACTGCCTCACTGGTCAGATTTCCTTAGAAGGTAGTTTTGTGTGATTGTGACTAAAGTATTTTATTTAAAAATTGTCATCCTTATCTATACATTCTAAAGTTGGAAAGACTGATCTTATACGAATGTAATGTTTATTTTGTACCTAGAGCACATTTAAAAGGGTGGAGACTAAAGCTAATAAATTTTTTTGGTCACTACTGTGTTCGCAGAATATCTTATTTCACTCATAAAAGTACTGTACTATCTTTTTAGGATAAAAAGCGATTTGAAGTTAACTCATGGTTGTTCAAGAACTCTTCTTTTTTTGAGACGGAGCCTTGCTCTCTCACCCAGGCTGAAGTGTGCAATCTGGGCTCACTGCAATCTCCACTTCCTGGGTTCAAGTGATTCTCCTATCTCAGCCTCCCAAGTAGCTGAGATTACAGCTGAGTGCCACCACACCCAGCTAATTTTTGTATTTTTAGTTGAGACGAGGTTTCACCATATTCAGACTGGTCTCAAATTCCTGAGCCCAAGTGGTCTGCCTGCCTCACCCTCCCAAAGTGTTGGGATTACAGGCGTGAGCCACCGTGCCTGGCCTGTTCAAGAACTCTTGGTAGAAAACTCTTTTAAAACAAAACAAAGATCCACAATAAACATTAAAGTGTTAAAGATTCCAGCTTTCCAATTTTAGGAAACAGCTGACAGTAACATCAGTGAATGGATCAGGTAGGTTTTTCTGATTGCAAACAGTAGAAACTCATTGGGGCTGTCTTCAGCAAAACAAAATTTGTCAGCATGACAGAGGATCGCTTATAAAGTCTAAGGAAAGCTGGGTCCGCAGCCTTAGGAAAGATAAAAAAACAGGGTAATTTTAGAATCTTAAGTTACAGAAACTGAAGGATAGTCCTTCTGGAGCCCTGCCATCAAAATATCTCAGCTCTTATATTTTCTATCTTATGTCATTGTGTTCATGAATCAAATTTCTAGCAGTCTTTTTCCTCTAACCAGGATTATGTACCTAGCCTGTGGCTCTAGGGGCTTAGATTGACGATGCTACTGCAATGGCCTAGAGTGAAAGAAAGTAGTCTCCCAAAGGAAAACTGAAGTGAAAAGATGAATGCTGGTCAGGGTGAAAGAGCTGTCCACTTATAGTCATAGATTATATTGCTTTAGGGCCTGGTCATTCCTTCCTAGACCGAGACTGGCATTGTAGAGTTGCAAAGTGACTGTGATACTTGGTTACTGGCATATAATCATTGGACAGTGTAGCAAGAAGATGCTGGTGGTACAAGAAAAATTCTTGCAACCAACCAATATATAACTGTGCTAGAAGTTCAAGGTGATGTCACTGGAGGGAGAAAAGTAAGTCCTCATTTAAGTACATTACCTGTCTGGGCCTCATCCTGAACAGCAGAAACGCCAACCACATGTTCTTCCTTTGAGGAACTGGGTCATTCCTCAAAGCTGCCTTTCCTAAACATGCCCCAGCCTGATGTTTACGTTCTGCTGAAAATGGTGGGTATGTGTTTTTTCACATGCTTATTACAGTAAACGAATTTCCGTATAAACTATGTCTCATGGTGTTCATTTTTGAGCCACAATTTTTTTTTTGAAATTAACATAAACCCTAATCCTTTATCACTAGGATCAAAGCTTTCATCCATTTCAACACCTATCTAATTTTGAAACTTTATTGCTAAATATAGATGTTTTAATATATTTGATTTCAAAGAACACTTTTAACAATAGCTCTATCTGGAGACTGTAGATCATAAAATATTGGCTCTAAATAGTTATATCTGGAGTGATAATTTAAAGATATGCCTTGTTTTGGAAAAACATTTTTGAATTTTTTGAATTCAGTGATGATTGCCTCAACACAGCAAACTGACCATGTTAACCTATTTCTCTACCTGTTCCAAATCCCATTAAATGTCCACTGGGGAGGGGAAGGAGGTACTTGAGGGAGGAATACACAGGGTACATTTCAATGCTATTTGAGATACGGTATTTCTCAAGCTAGATGTTGGGCACTGGGTATTCATTTTATTAGAGTCAATATGTGCCTGAAAAATTCCTATCTTTTGTAAGATTAAATTCATAAGTAATTCTAGTAAACAAAAAGTAACTATTGATGTGAAGTATCTAAAGTATGAAAAACAAATGGGATTAGATTGTCAGAGAAACAAGAATAAGAAAGCCCATATCCCAAATCAGGGCAGGAGAAAACTACCAAAGAGGTAAAAAACAATTCCAGAGATATTTTAATCTCAAGATGAATAGAGAGAATAAGAGAAAACTGGGCATGGTGGCATGTGTCAGCAGTCCAGCTACTCAAGAGGCCGAGGTGGGAGCATTGCTTGAGCCTAGGAGTTTGAGGCTCCAGTGTGCTACAGTCACACCTATGAGTAGCCACTGTATTTCAGCCTAGGCAACATAGTGAGACCCCGTCTAAAATAAAGAGTAGAAGGCCGGGCGCGGTGGCTCAAGCCTGTAATCCCAGCACTTTGGGAGGCCGAGGCGGGTGGATCACGAGGTCATGAGATCGAGACCATTCTGGTCAAAATAGTGAAACCCCGTCTCTACTAAAGATACAAAAAATTA
>CAUYOR010035128.1:0-39411 GCA_963573925.1 Callimico goeldii
GCCCAGCTAATTTTTTGTATTTTTAGTAGAGATGGGGTTTCACCATGTTGACCAGGATGGTCTCAATCTGTTGACCTCGTGATCCACCCGCCTCGGCCTCCCAAAGTGCTGGGATTACAGGCTTGAGCCACCACGCCCGGCGAGAACTTTTTTAAAATTACCATTTTTCTTCCAAGAATCATGCATGTAATTCTTAGAAAGTATAACTGTAGCCTGGCCTTCAACTCAGGCTCTGTCACCTGAAGAGTCCACGAGTGCGTTCGTGTTTTCCTTGTGGCTTCGATTTCAGTTTTCCTTCTGATAAGTCACATTCCCCTTGTCAAATGTTAACAGGAATATTAAGAATGAGAGTTTGGATGAATGAATAGTAAACCTAGGCCGGGCATGGTGGCTCACGCCTGTAATCCCAGCACTTCGGGAGGCCGAGGTGGGTGGATCACCTGAGGTCAGGAGTTCCAGATCAGCCTGGCCAACATGGCGAAACCCCATCTCCAGTAAAAATACAAGAAACTTTGTTGGGCATGGTGACATATGCCTATACTCCCAGCTACTTGGGAGGCGGAGGTTGCAGGGAGCCAAAATCATGCCCCTGCACTCCAGTCTGGCCAACAAGAGCAAAACTCCATCTCAAAAAAAGAAAAGGTGTAGCGAATTTATTATAAAGAAGAAGACTTTTTACCGTTACATAAATGACTCAGGCACGAGCCTGCTAAATGGATTATTATTATTGTGACAGGTTGGAGTGCAGTGACTCAGTCTCAACTTACTGCAACCTCAGCGTCCCAGATAGCTGGGAATTCAGGTGCACACCACCACACCCGGCTCAGTTTTTGAATTTTTTGTAGAGATGGGGTTATACCATGTGGCCCAGGCTGGTCTTAAACTCCTGGGGTCAAGCAATCCTCCTGCGTTGACCTCCCAAATTGCTGGGGTTATAGGTGTGAGCCGCCGTCCCCAGCAAAATGGATTGTTTTAATGGCTTTTTAAATAAGGGAATGCGGGGTAAACTCCAGCAGGTCTCCAGGCTCTTAGGGTCAAAGGATTTGTGAAGATCATCTGTCCTCACCAACAGTCCAACTGTCTCAGCGGCACTGCTGGAACCAGGCAGGATGTTGATAAGTGTTCCTGGTGTACCTGTGGGAAAACAAAACACATAACCCGGAGCAGCCAGCACCTGCTTCTGAGTTCCTGCTTCTGTTTGTAAAAACTTACAACCCAGGTTGTTCATGGAAATCAGCCTTACTTATGGCCACACAGTGTTTCCTGAATAGGAACCAAAAACATCTGTGGTCTCTGTGATGAATGTTTCTGGTAGGAGGTGAGACTGGCCTTCAGTTTCTGGATCAGCCCTCACCCCACTCCCTGGCCAGTGCCCCATCCCTGCAGCCAGACCTCTTCACCTGCTCTGCTCTTCCCCTGGGAGAAGAGGGCAGGGCTTTCCAGATACCACAGCCAGTGCTGGGCAGCCAGATTCTCTCCTCGTCTCAGGCCAGCCTTGTGCCCGACGTCGTCTGCCTCTGCGCTCAGTGGTTGTTTACTTCATACCTGTTAGAGACGGAGCACTTAGGGCAGAGAGAAAGCCCCATTGGTCTATGAGTGTAGAGCTTGGTAAGAGACAAAGGGATCACGCTAAGTAGCTGTCGTTTGTGTAGCTGTGCATTTCGAAACTGTTACTGTGCCATTTGGTGCTTAGTATTTCGGAGGAGTGTCCAGAGTCTCCCGGAGCTCCTTGGGAGCCGGGGAGAGCCACCACGGGGTGACACTGGATCTTTTTCTCTGGCTCCATCCCGCCCACTCAGGCAGCTCCCCCCAGGTCCCTCCATAGGCGCTGCTGTAGGTGTGAAGATGTGTGTCTACTTGTGCCCCCATGTGATGTTCTAAGACTAACTGCACGCTGTGTTTGCACGCTTCCTCTCGTGGCTGTTGAAACAGGCAATGTGTCAGGAACACAGAGGTTGGATTCTGCTACAGTCAGGACTTACTCCTGCTAAAGTCTCCTGTCGGTGAGTAGAGAGCCCCAGAACCCGAGATGGCTCAGCGCACAGCATCAGTTGTCAGGGCTGCAGTGCCAGGCTAGGGTGTGGGCCATGAAAGCCAATGCAGTGTGGGGAATTTCAAATAGGGAGACAAGCTCTCTGTACCATTAAGATAGTTTCATCGTTACAATTGATCATAAAAAGGTTAGTGTGTCCTCTTGTATTTTCCTTTTCCTTAAACCCAAAAGTGCTGACTCCTTTTAATTGTCTGCGGATGCCTTCGGTGTGGAGCGGGCAGAGAGCAGCACATGGCAGAGCATGTCAGGAGACGGTCTCTGGCACGCTGACCTCATCATGCACACGGTCTAATTCCTAAGCTTGCGTAAATGAAACAAACCCAAAGTTTTGTGGTTAATTATGTATGAAGCTTCAGCAGGCTGTGAGGGTGTGACACCAAGAGCCTTCAGTGTGGAGGCTGCTTCCTAACACTGTGGCCTCTGGCTGGTGAGTGGCCTGCTCTCTCCTCGCTGCTCTAAGCAACTTGAAGGTCTCTGCTGGAGTGTCTGACTGGCTCGTTCATCTTTTATGTTAATTGATAACTTGTAGATATAAGCCCAAATAGTCAGCCAAGGAGTTGTCTCATTAATGTGCACAGCCCTTGATGTTCTGTCCAGGCATTCTCAGCAGCTGTGGCGCAGGAAGTGGGGTCCCGGGGGAGTGAGTGTTGGGGGGAACGTGGGCCCCAGCGTCAGAAGCCCTGTTCATCAGCGCGGCCTGGCCTGCGGTAAGAGCGGATGTTTTGTTTCTTTTCCAGTGTACCCACACTACTTCTACAGGTGATGACGCAGCATTTGGAATCCAACAGAGACGACATTTTAGAATCCAATGGAGTCTTTAATCTGTTAATACTTGTTATATGGACCCGAAGATATTTTATTACAGAGTTTTTAATTAGTGAAAAATTCATGAATACCATAGAGAAAATATTTTAGAATTTAATGTTCTTCTATTTATGTAGACTTCTGCCTCTTCATTTATATACTTACTTTTCATGTGTCCAGGCTATAAACACCCTTTCAAATGGTGTTCTTATTCCTAATTCTAGTCTTTCAAATGAATGTACTGTAATGCTGGTATGTATAAATCCTGTGAACAAATATAGGGCTTTTGTAAATTATGCATTTATTGTAATTATTGTTTAATTTTTTAATGACAAACGATGACAAAGGATTTTACTACGTTTATAAAGTTACGGCAGAAGCAGTGTGCATTATCCTTTACAGATGCAAACGAGCTCTACAGCAATCATTTTGAAATACGCATAGCTAATTTCAAGCAATTGTTGTATTTTAATGACTGACCTTAAGTATACTGTTTCTAGCAAGAAATGCTTCATTCCGCAGCGTGAACAGATTTAAAATAGCTGGTGTTAAATACCAGCTTCTAATAAAGTGTGGACTGAAAAGACTATCACGACACGATGAGAAGCCCCCAGCACTGGTTAACGCTTTCCTAGCCTCCTCTCTGTGTTTGCGGAGCTTGTCTTCAGTGGCTGGCAGAGGCTGTGAGCTGGGAGCAGTTCTCTCAGCTGGAGAGACTCGGGCTGGGGTCACCTGGGACCAGCCCAGCCCCTGCGCCCTCTTCCCTGCCTCTCCTCCTTGGGAGTGGGCGGAGAGACATCCATGGAGCCCGGTTAGGGCCAGTCACCGGGCACCGCGCTCTCATCCTGCAAGTTGGTGCACACAGCGGACAAGGCGGGAGACCCAGAAAACCGTGTAGAGCAACTCTAATAAAGGCCTTATTTTTCTTACGTAAATCATCTTTTTACATTTGTCTGTAAACATGTTTAAAGAATGAACCTAGTGGGGCATTTTTAGACTTTGAAGATGTAGCCATTGTGGGTTGTGTAAGTTGCAAATGTGGCTTTTACTTTTTAAATGGCATATTAAAAAGCCAGCAAAGCGTGCCAGACCATGGCGTGGTATTTATTGTGCAGCAGATAGAGACAGAGGCAGCCTCTTTCACATTTGGTTTCTGCTTTTAATTTACTTGTACAATTCATTGTTACTGTTTCGTTTTTCTAATCTTTTGTGAACTTCCTGATTATGTAACAAAGTCTGTACAGTCTACTTTTGAACTGTTTTTATCACAGTATTATTTATTGCTTTCTTTCAATAAAGTACTGAAGCATTTTCCACTGCCAGTGAAGAATGCTGAGAATATGCTGTGATTGCATTGAAACTGACCATAGTTGCTCTGGAAGGCAGGGTCGCCATATGGAAATTGTATTACAGAAGTCAGTTGACAGAATAAAACAGCCGGGAGAAGGAAGTGCAGGTTGAGGGCGTCAGCCTGCCCGCTGCTCTGGAGGTCCCAAGCCTGCATCAGCGCAGAAGACAGGTGCCTGGTGTCGAATGCAGATGTGTGGGCTCACACACCGAGTCCGTGGGTAGGGCTGGCTGGAGGCAACCCTTGATCCAGGGCTGAAAGGCAGGGCCTAGACAGTGGACTGCATGTGCTCACGAGGTGGCTCCCAGGGCTGCACCCTTCCACACTGATGGCCCCTGGAAATCAGGAAGCCTGTTCCCTAACAGCTCACACCCAGTCCTGAGTTGTGAAGCAGCCGTGTGGCAGGGCCCACCCATGGAAGTGGGTAAGCTCAGTCCCCTCAAGCTGCAGGGCTAGAAGCTGATGCCCAAGAGGAAAGCCAGGCACCAGCAAGTGGCTGGTCCTTCCCCTCTTCCCGCCTCAGACAGTGTCGACATTGAGCCAACAGCACCCCACCTGGAGCCGGGGTCGGCGGAAACTGCTGATGCCACCTTGGTCTCCGTTTCCTCCTTCTCCGAGCTGACACCTCCTCTGAGTGGCGCGTGCTGTCACGTGGGTCAGCATGTCCTGGATCATTTGTCCCGGGCAGCCGTCAGGGGTGTTCTGTGCTCTCCTGTTTAGAACCTGTTTACTCATCTTCCCACTTAATGTAGGGAAAGCCTCATTTTCTACATTTCCTAATTACTGAGGTTAAGTATGAGATTTAAAACATAATGCAGTGCCTCCTGCTTTTTTCCATCTGATAGTTCTTTTTGGCTGAACAAAGGCATGCCTCAAGTATCTTAAAACTTCCAGAAAAAAAGGGACTGGGGGCAGTGGCTCATGCCTGTAATCCCAGCTCTTTGGGAGGCCGAGCTGGGAAGATCACTTGAGGCCAGGAGTTTGCCAGCCCAGGCAACATAGGGAGACCCCCTTCTTTACAAAAAAAAAGGTGAAGATCTATTTTTAAAAAATGACACTTGGCGTGCAAATAGGGCTGGCATCTAGGACTGTTCATCTTCCAACTTGACCGCAAAGCATCACCTGGCAAAAGATGCAGCGGTGGAGTCCCCTCTCCATTCAGAGTGACTCGGCACTCACTCTGAGTAGCTGCTCTGCCAGGCTCCCTTCAGCGCTGGAGAGACCGTGGTGACACAAAATCATGTCACCCTTCTGGTAAAAAGAGGCGTTTCTAATCCTGTGTGCATCCAGGGTGCAACCCAGGGGTGTGAGCTGCGACACGACATTGGTGTGGAGGGAGGAGAAGCGCCTCGAGGGAGGTCTGCATCACACCAGAAACGCTGAGAACTGTTTCATGTTCACGCCACTTACCGTCTCCCATGAATAAAACCCCAGACAGACAGGGTTTCAGAGAACACCCATGCAAATGGACCTTATTAGATAAAACGGCCACTTTCTTCGTGTCGCCTGTCATGCACTGTGGGGGGGGGGAGACCCCGCAAGTGCCAGGCAAGGTTTTGAAGCCTCAGCCTGTTCCCATATGAATACAGAACTAGAAAAGAGACAGAGTTACACAGTTACTGCTACATATCGTAAGTAATCAGTTATTCACGTATAATCGCAGAAATACACTCAGTATAACATTTTACTAATGATTATCGGGTTATGAAGCAGGTGACATGGTGATCAAAGTGACCCCAAGGTGAGACGCTCCAGGCCTTCTGTCGCGCCCATGTAAGGGCTGCGGGAGGGCGCCTCGGCTGTGCGGCAGCGCCAGCGCTGGGAGAGCACCTGCTGTTTAGCCAGCTGTGGAAGGAGACGTCTGAGATGTCCAAGACATAGACCTTCCTCCAAGGAGTGAGGAGGAAACTCCGCTCCTCCAAGCTCTTGCGGCAGGCCTGACGGCTGTCGGGGACGGCCACAGACATCCGGGGACCAAACTGCCTCTCGGTGAGGCTGTGCTTCACTGGTCACGTTCCATGGCTACTTCCACGATCCACTTCTGCACCTGGTTCCTCTTTTTCTCAGAAGATAGAATCAGTAAAAGTAATATAAATCTGAATGTCTTTGTTCTTTCTTGACAAGTATGGAAAGTGCTGACGCATTAGGTTTTCTCGTCACCTCGACTGCTTGAAAGTCCCGGGCCCCTGTGTCCAAGACACGTGAGTACCTGACCCTACCACTGACCACCGGTGCCTCGCGCCACCTGCCCTGCCCCCTGCTTTGTCCTCAATAAAAGTCAGAGCGTCCAGGCACTCCGGGCCACTGCCGGACTCCGCGCTTTGCTTGGCAGTGGACCCCTGGGCCCAGACCCTTTCTCTTGTGTCTTTATTTCCACAGTTTCTCATCTCCTCACCAACAGAGAGGGGCTCACAGGACCCTGTAGGAATGGACCCTGCACTGCACCAGCTCCTTGTGAATATTTTAAATAGGTTTTGCCAGCCGGCCTCAGAGGAAGCCAGCAGACTACAGTTTTTCACTCCTGATGAAGGGCAGTCGACAAGTGTGACTCCGCCTTAGATTGCACCGTTCTCATCTTCAAATAGGCCAAAATGTGCTCATTAATCAAAAGCAATCTAACTCAGGAAGGGGAGGTTACAAAACCTCGAGTTGATACAATCAAAGTAATACGTGCACGCCGTCTAAAGTTAAAAGGAAACAACCAGCAGCCCGTGCCACTGTCCTCCCTCCTCCTCCCCATCCGCAGAGCTTGGGGAATGGATTTGGCTATCCTTCAGTTTGTTTCTTACTCCCAAATGCTATGCCCTCAGTGTGGTCTCCTGCTTTTCCTGCTTCCTCCGTGGTGGGCCTTGTCTAGGGGCTTCCCATTGTGACGGATGAGGATTTTGGCTCCCGGCCTCCTGAGTGAAATTGCTGGGGCCAAATCCATGTTCTCTGTTTCCATTATTGACTATAAATATTACTTATTGCTGGGTCAAGTGGGATACTTTGATCATAACACAGGAGGCACATGGTAAGACGACATTCCCCAGTATTCACAGCTGAAATAACACGATGTCTGGGATTTGCTTTAAAATAATCGTAGAGGCAGGAGGGATCTGCTTATGGATTAAACACTGACCACGTGGACTGATGACTGTTGAGGATGGGCGATGCATTCACGACAGTCTATTAACCCACCTGCACATGCGCGTGAGGATGGGCGATGCATTCACGACAGTTTATTAATGCACCTGCACATGTGCGTGAGATTTCCCATAATAAAACGTTTGCTGAGCACAGTGCTCACATCTGTAATCCTAACACTTTTGGAGGCCAAGGCTGTAGGAGTGCTTGAGGCCAGGAGTTCAAAACTAGCCTGGGCAATGTAGTGAGGCTCTGCCTCTGCAGTAAATTTAAAATTAGCAGGGTGTGGTGGCACATGCCTGTGGTGCCAGCTATTCTGGCGGCTGAGGTGGCAGGACCACCTGAGCTCTGGAGGTTGAGGCTGTAGTGAGTTACAACTGTGCAGTGTACTCCAGCCGGGCAATACAGCAAGACCTTAGCTCAAAAACAAAATACAAAAAAAGGTTTTTTTTTTGTGGCCAAGGCTCATTCTGTCACCCAGGCTGGAGTGCAGTGGCATGATCTCAGCTCACTGCAACCCCTGCTGCCCAGGTCCAAGTGATTCATCTGCCTCAGCCTCCCAAGTGTTGGGATTACAGGCACCTGCCACCGCGCCCAGCTACTTTTTGCATTATTTTTAGTAGAGATAGGGTTTCACCATCTTGGTCAGGCTGGTCTTGAACTCTCGACCTCGTCATTCACCTGCCTCGGCCTTCCGAAGTGCTGGGATTACAGGCGTGAGCCACCATGCCTGGCCGACAATTTCTAATAGTTGTCTCAGGCAGACCCTCTATGTGATAAACTGTCTTTGACTCTGGATGCCTGAGAATGCTGCTTCTTACCCCTTCACTTTGTCAGGGTAACTGTGCCCAGTTTCAAACTCTGACTGCAGCCCACAGCGGAAATACTGTGCATCACAACCCAGCACGCCCCATCCACACTACATTTCATCAGTTCTGCTGCTGGGGCAGGAACGGCCGCAAACAAAACTCTCCAACACTGAACTGGGAGTGAAGTGGAGCAGCGGCTTACAGTCTTAGAAGTTACAGGTGAAAAGGTCTTGATCCACGAAGCAGACGGGTGCGTGACTTAGGGGGGGTCTGATCGTGTTTAAGCAAAAACAATGCCTTCTGGAAAGATCCCTCCGTACCAGGCCTGCCATCTCCAGGGCTTAAGGGCGGCCCCGGTCTGCTATGTTTACCTTTCCTATTGAAACGCAATGCAGAAGGCCCGGGGGAAGCGGTCTCAGATGCTTGAGGATTAAGGGTGATTAAGGGCCTCTTTCCTCACTGTGACCATTTTTTCACATTTTGGCATCTTAAATTAGGATGTTTCTTACAAACAATGATACTGAAGGAAATCAAAGAATTTACCCCAAGCCGGGTGCAGTGGCTCAGGCCTGTAATCCCAGCACTTTGGGAGGCCGAGGTGGGTGGATCGCTTGAGCTCATCAGTTAGAGACCAGCCTGGGCAAGGTGGCAAAACTCCATCTCTCCAAACAATATGAAAAACTAGGCCAGCGTGGTGGTGTGTGTTTGTAGCCCCAGCTACGCAGGGCAGCCTGGGAGGTGGAGGCTGCAGGGAGCTGTGATTACCCTGCCGCACTCCAGCCTGGGCAACAGAGCCCGACTGTCTCAACAGCAACAGAAACATTTACCCCAAACTGTATTTCTGACATTATTCTGAAATGGCTCTTACAGGGCCAGCAGATTAAGTGGCCCGCCAAGCAGTCTACTGTCAGGGAAATTCACATCTGTAGGGAAAATTCCACTGTCAGGGAAATTCACATCTGTAGGGAAGCTCCGTCAATGCAGCCAGGCCTTCCCTGGATCTAGGAGAGGTTAACTGAGCACAGAACACCTTGAAAGGTCTGAAAAGAGCCGTTTATCATCTCTGATGACTTCTACTTGTGAGGTTTCATCTCTGTAACAAGACCCCGCTGGCTAGCCAGGCCTCTTCCTCCCGCTCCCACAACCTGATTTGCCAGAATCCAAGCCCTCATTCATTCTGTAGCCTCGAGACCTGACAGTGGTGTCCAAGAAGAGAACACACTTTCTGTTTCTCTTAGTTTCCATTTCTGGTTGGGCCAGTAAAGCCCCTCCGTCATCCCTCTTTTCAATTTATCACTAGAGACAGAAACTAAAAACCATGGCTTTGGGCTGCTAAAAGCCTAAAACAACAGAACAACAAAATAAGGCAGATTAGACAGGCCTGGATGAGCCTCCGTACCTCTCTGGGGGCTGGGTCTCCACTCTGAAGGCTCCTGTCTACACACGGTAAATAAACGTGTATGCCCTTTCTCCCATCAGCCAATGTGCCTCATGCCAGTGATTCTGCAGCAAACCCTCAGGGGGCCAAGGGCCTTGGTGCCCACATCTTAGACTTTATGAAATGCACACGGTATACAACAAAACACTGAAGACAGGCTGCAAATTCTCTGCTACTCCTCCCAGCGAAAGGTAAGAGTCTAACTCCCCTCCCCTAAACCTGGGCTGGCCTTAGTGACTTGCTTGACCAAAAGAATCTAGCAGACATAACTTTGAGACCTGGAGCTGGGTCACAGCACCATTTGCAGCTTCCGTCTGGACTCTGTGGAACTCTCGTTTAGAAAGAAACAAGCCACCAAGCAAGAAGTCTTCCTACTCCAAGACCGCCGTGCTGTATGAGGACGCTCACGCTAGCACGTGGAAGGACGGGAGGGAGCTGCCCGCGGTCTGTCTCCTGCCGCTCCTGCCATCCGATTCTAAGTGCCAGCCACACAGGTGAAGAGGCCAACCCGGACACGCCAGTCCCCACAGCCATGCCGGGAGACGAAGCCATTCGGGCGTATCCAGCAGTCAGAAGCAAGGCCCAGACACAGAGACGCGATCTTCATGGCAGCCACAGCCGACTGGATGAGCCCTCCCAGTGGAGACCGTTGGAATGAAGGTGAGCCGCCCCCATGGGCCCTGTCTGAACTTCTGACTCACAGTCATGAGCATGATGAAAGGTTTCACCAGTAGACACCACCACCTTCTATGATTTCACCAGTAGACACCACCACCTTTTACGGTTTATTATGTTTCAGGAAAGGGGTCACAATCCAGACCCCAAGAGAGGGTTCTTGGATCTCACGCAAGAAAGAATTCGGGGCGAGTCCATAAAGTGAAAGCAAGTTTATTAAGAAAGTAAAGGAATAAAATAATGGCTACTTGGCCGGGCGTGGCGGCTCACGCCGGTAATCCAAGCACTTTGGGAGGCCGAGGCGGGTGGATCACGTGAGGTTGGGAGTTCGTGACCAGCCTGACCAACACGGTGAAACCCTGTCTTAAAAAAAAAAAAGAATGGCTATCCCATAGACAGAGCGGCCCTGAGAGCTGCTGGCTGCCCATCGCTACGGTTAGTTCTTGATGATATGCTAAACCGGGGGTGGATTATTTGTGCCTCCCCTTCTTAGAGCATATACGGTAACTTCCTGTAAACGGTCATGGCGCTGGTCGGAGTGTAGGAGTGAGAACGACCGGAGGACTCTCATTGCTGCCTTGGTTTTGGTGGCTTTTCGTCAGTCTCTTTACTGTAAGCTGTTTTCTCAGCAGGGTCTTTCTGACCTGTGTTTTGTGCTAACCCCTGTGACTTAGAACGCCTTAATGGCCTGGGAATGCAGCCTAGGAGGCTTTAGCCTCATTTTCACCCAGCTCCTGCTCTTGATGGAGTTGCTCTGGTTCACAGGCCTCTGACAATTACCCAGCCAGAGTCTGTATACAAACCAAAAGTAAGACTCTAAGCCCCCCAACCCACTGAATAGACCCCTCCCCTTGGCCAAGAGGATTTCAAAGAAATCGGAAAAAATGACCGGGTGCAGTGGCTCACGCCTATGATCCCAGCACTTTGGGAGGCCGAGGTGGGCAGATCACCTGAGGTCAGAAGTTTGAAGCCAGCCTGACCAACATGGAGAAACCCTGTCTCTGCTAAAAATACAAAATTAGAAGCCGGGCATGGTTGCTTATGCCTGTAATCCCAGGACTTTGGAAGGCCAAAGCTCAGGAGATCGAGACCATCCTGGCCAAGACAGTGAAGCGCTGTCTCTACTAAAAATTAGCTGGGCATGATGGTGCGCACCTGTAGTCTCAGGTACTCGGGAGGCTGAGGCAGAAGAATCGCTTAAACCTGGGAGGTGAAGGTTGCAGTGAGCCGAGATCACACCACTGCACTCCAGCCTGGTGACAGAGGGAGACTCCATCTCAGAAAAAAAGAAAAAAATTAGCCGGGTGTGGTGGCACATGCCTATAACCCCAGCTACTTGGGAGGCTGCGGCAGGAGGATTGCTTGAACCCGGGAGGTGGAGGTTGCAGTGAGCCGAGATGGCAGCACTGTACCCCAGCCTGGGCAACAAGAGCAAAACTCTGTTTCAGAAAGAAAAACAAACAGAAAACAAGACACCTGAAGAGCTGGTTGAGACCACTGTGTGGGGCCGGAGGTGCCCGACTCTCCCCTCCTCCCGCTGGAGTTCAGGCACAGCCGGTCAGCACTGACGTCTTGAGTGACAAAACACTCTTTGCAGCTCCGAAACCCCAACCCGATTCTGGGATAGCGTCACATGTCCGCAGACCCCGAAAGAAATCAGTCTTTACCCCAGTAGATTTCTTTGACATACTGTGAAACAACGCTGCGAAGCGTTCTCTTTTAGGGGAAATCTACATTCTGTACAATCCACACTCTGTCCCCAGGCTGGAGCGCAATCCCCAACCTTTTTGGCCAGGGACTGGTTTTATGGAAGGCAGTTTTTCCACGGACAGGGTGGGGTGGTTTCCAGGAGGCTGCTCCACCTCAGATTGTCAGGCATCAGATTCTCAGGAGCGCAACCTAGGCTCCTCGCATGTGCAGTTCACAGCAGGGTTTGCACTTCGGAGACTCTAATGGCACCTCGGATCTGACGGGAGGCAGAGCTCAGGTCGTAATACTCACTCACCGGCCACTTGCCTCCTGCTGTGTGGCCTGGTTCCTAGCAGGCCACAGACCTGTCCTGGTACCGTGGCCCAGGGGTTGGGGACCTCTGCCGTAGAGAAAACAACGGCAAAAAACAACGGTAAAAAACAACCAAGATTTATTGCTTCTTCTGATTCAATGCGTTAACAATCTGGGTGACTTTTTTCCTTTTTTCTTTTTAGACGGAATTTCACTATTGTCACCCAGGCTGGAGTGCAATGGCATAATCCTGGCTCACTGCAGCCTCCACCTCCTGGGTTCAAGCGATTCTCCTGCCTCAGCCTTCCAAGCAGCTGGGATTACAGGCAACCACTACCACTACACCTGGCTAATTTTTGTATTTTTAGTAGAGACAGGGTTTCACCATGTTGCCCAGGCTGGTCTCGAACTCCCGACCTCAGGTGGTCCGCCGGCCTTGGCCTCCTAAAGTGCAGGGATTATGGGTGTGAGCCATTGTGCTCAGGGCCCTTTTAAGTCAGGGACTCACTCTGTCACCTAGGCTGGAGTGTGCTGGTATGATTATAGCTCACTACACCCTTGAACTCTTAACACCCGGGCTCAAGGGATCGTCCCGCCTCAGCCTTCTGAGCAGCAGGGACTACAGACATGAGCCACATGGGCCTGGTTCCAAACATATGTATTTGAAGATCATTCTCACATTCTACATATGAAATTCAACTTTAAGAATTCATGTTCCCATTGCTCACGGTATCAGCTTTCCTATTTATTTTACATTTTGAGACAGGGTGTCCCTCTATCATCCCGCTGGAGTGCAGTGGTGAAATCATGGTTCACTGCAGCCTTGACCGCCTGGGCTCAGCTGATCCTCTTGCCTCAGTCTCCCACGCAGCTGGGACTACAGGCACAGGCCACCAACCCGGCTAATTTTTTAACCTTTTGTAGACACAGGGTCTCACTACATTGCCCAGGCTGGTCTTGAACTCCTGAGCTCAAGCAATCCGCCTGCCTCAGCCTCCCAAGGTGCTGGAATTACAGGCGTGGAGCCACTGTGCCTGGCCTTTGGCTGTCTTATTTAGTATTAAGTTTCACAATTGCTTTGGAACTTATATTCTAGGTTCGTTCTAAGTAGGAAATGTTTCATTTTCTCTCTTCCTCACTGTGTGTGACGCTGCCCATCTCCCGTCCTGCAGCTGCCTCACCCTCTCTGTGTTAGGGTGGGCCAAACATCTGGGACAAACAGACTCCAAACACAAGTCTCCTAAACACAGCAGGATTTTCTCTCGCTTTCAGGTCACAGGCCAGGAGAAGGGGACAGTCAGGAAGCTCTGCTCCGTGCAGTCGTGGAGGGACGCAGGCTGGTGGGCTCTGCCGTCCTCAACACGGTTTCCAAGGTCGCGTCTGTCACCAGTGGCAGGCTGAATAATGGCCTCCAAATATGTCTGCATCCTAACCGTCAGAACGTGAGTGTTGCTTACATGGCCAAAAGGAGTCGGCAGATGTGACGAAATCAGGATCTTGAGATGGAAAGATGATCCTGGATGTTCTTGTAACAGGGAGGCAAAGAGACATATCCATATGGAGAGAAAACAGGTGTGCAGACCACTGCACGGGCCTGAGTGACACAGGAACTAAAGAGGCCACAGAAGGAGCCACCCCTTTTGGGCTCATCTCCAAAAGGAACGAGCCTCACGCACACCTTAACTTCAGCCCATGAAACAGGTTTCGGACTTCCGGCTTCCGGAACTGAAGGGCGCGCACTTGCGTCGTCTGAGGCCCTGAGTTTGTCATCATGTGCTGCAGTAGCCTGGGAAGCTGATCTGAGGTGGGGGCAGCCCCGGGAGGTATGATGGTCCAGGCTCAGAAGCCTTGCATGTCACTTCCCCTCATGTTCCATGGGTGAGAACCTGGCCACGTGGCAGCTCCTACCTCCAAGGGCAGCTGGGAAATGGAGTAGAGCTGGACAGCCACATCCACCCGACCACTTAGTACCACGGAGAGTAGGGGCGCTGGGTGGACAGCCACGTCTGTCGCCTGTGTGCTGAGTCCTGTGGCCCTGCCTGGTGGTGTGAATGCCCCAGGTCCCCTCTGCACCCCAAGTCGGGGACTGGTTTGCTCAGATCCTGGACATAAGGCTGTTTAGACATCCCTCTTTGGCTACCTGGGTTTTTTAAATTTCTCTGTTTTAGGTTTTGAGACAGGGTCGCACCACGTTGCTCCAGCTGGTCTGGCATACCTGGGCTGAAGTGGTTACCCCCTGCCGCGGCCTCCCAAGCAGCTGGGACCACGGGCGCGCCCCTGGCTGTGTGCTTCTTTGCGGCTTTCCTTTACAAGCACGGGTGACCCCGGCCCAGCACCTTTCAGTTCCAGGCCCACTCAGCACTCTGCATTTCTCTTCATTTCTGGCTCACAGAGGTATCAACTTCTTTTTTTTTGACATGGAGTCTCACACTATCGCCCAGACTGGAGTGCACTGGCGCGATCTCAGCCTAGTACCACCTTCACCTCCCGGGTTCAAGCGATTCTCCTGCCTCAACTTCCCAAGCAGCTGGGATTACAGGCGCCTGCCAACATGCCCGGCTAACTTTTCTATTTTTATTAGAGACAGGGCTTCACTATGCTGGCCAGGCTGGTCTCGAACTCCTAACCTCAAGTGAGCCACCCGCCTCAGCCTCCCAAATTGCCGGGATGAGCCGCTGTGCCTAGGCTCTACTTGTTTTTGAGCATAGCTATACTTTTTGCTTTGCGAATTTGACATTGTCTGTGTAATTCCTCTGTGGGCAGCCTCGGTCTCTGCCACACTCTCCTGAAGGAGCGCAATGGGCATGTGGAAGAATGCGCCACCCCTTTCTCCCTGGGAGCCACTCTGAAGCAGCCTGCCCTTCACCTGGCAGCAGACTGGTCTTTTTTTTTTTTTTTTCTTGAGATGGAGTCTCACTTTGTCACTAGGCTGGAGTGCAGTGGCACAATCTCCGCTCACTGCAACCTCTACCTCCCAGGTTCAAGGGAATATCTGGGACCTCAGCCTGCCTCAGCCTCCCGAGTAGCTGGGATTACAGGCATGCGCCACCACGCCTGGCTAATTTTTGTATTTTCAGAAGAGATGGGGTTTCACCATGTTGGCCAGAACAGTCTGAATCTCTTGACCTTGTGATCCGCCCACCTCGGCCTCCCAAAGTGCTGGGATTACAGGTGTGAGCCACCGCGCCCGGCTGCCGACTGGACTTTCTAAACCACGAACACTGCCCTCCTGCTGAAAAGTCGGCTGTGAGTTTTGGCTTTCCTTCTCTGCAAAATGGAAGCAATAATGTCCACCTCACTGGCCGCAAGTGGATTCACGGTTGCTCAGGCTGGGAGACAGGGGACGCAGTGGGGCTGACTGCTGAGAAGTAGGGTTTCTTTTGCGGGGGGGTACATGTTCTAAAATTAGACTGCAGTGACGGCTGTACAACCCTGTGAATATGCTACACAAAACCCCCAAAACACTGAGATGGGTGTACTGAATTTTATGTGAATTATATGTCAATAAATCTGGTCTTACAAAAACGATTTCCAGCTTGTAAAGCTGTTTTGAGAATAAAATAGACTCTCCTGCCTGAAAAAGCTCATCGTGGTTGCTCTTCAAATGTGAGGCCCCTGCTTCTCTGGGTATGCCTGCCCTGTTTGTGCCCTGTTTGGCCTCCAGTACCCACATCTGTCACGCTCAGTCAAGACGCCTCCTTCTGGAGCCTTCTCCAGGGACCTTTCAGTCATCTGCCTTTCAAATCTGGATTGCCTGTAAGGCCAAATTATGATTTTTTTCACCTTTGTGGTCCCCTTCCTCCATGAAAAAAGTAAAAATTATATTTCACAATTATGTTACTGTAAGGAAAAATATATGGCTATATTTTCTTTCTTTCTTTCTTTTTTTTTTTTTTGAGATGGAGTCTCAATCTCTCACCCAGGCTGGAGCATCGGCGCGATCTCGGCTCACTACAACCTCTGCCTCCCAGATTCAAGTGATTCTTCTGCTTCAGCCTCCCGAGTAGCTGGGATTACAGGCACCTGCCATCATGTCCGGCTAATTTTTGTACTTTTGTAGAGACAGGGTTTCACCATGTTGGCCAGGCTGGTGTTGAACTCCTGGGCTCAAGCAATCCTCTGGCCTTGCCTCTCAAAGGGCTGGGATTACAAGCCTGGCCAACAATCTTTCTCCACAGAAAACGTAAATTAGCTGTGTCCAGTTAAATGCAATTGATCATGGCACTGGAGATAGACTCCTTTCTGCAAATTCATTTCGGCATTCTTTTGACTTCTTTGGGTTTTTTGGTTTCGTTTTTCGTTTTTGTTTTTGTTTGAAACAGGGTTTGCGTTGCCCGTGCTGGAGTGATCCTTTTGCCTCAGCTTCCAGGGTAGCTGGGAGCACAGGTACACACCACCATGCCTGGCTAATTTTTTCTTTAAATTTTTTTTTTTCCATAGAGAGTCTTGTCATGCTGCCCAGGCTGGTCTCAAACTCCTGACCTCCAGCAATCCTCCTGCCTTGGCCTCCCAAAGTGCTGGGATTACAGGCGTGAGCCACTACATCTGGCCAAATTCTTTAAACAATTCGTAAAATCTTATGATGTATTCGTTGAGTTAAATTAACTATTTGACATGTTCACTTTATATGTGGATGAAAGTCATAGCTTTCCCTTTAAAAAATGGTCAACATCTGACATTTCCTTCCGCCACCCGCACTCCCATCCCATCGTCACATGTGACAGTTTAGCTTTCTACATGCTTCTCCCCATCTTACCTGCCGCCAGAGGGTTGCACGAATTGGTTACATTAGGCTCTACCTGGCCCTCCTCCCATCCATTCTCCACACAGCAGACAGAGTGATCTCATTATAATTCAAACTTCATGATGTATTTATCTATTTAGAGACTGGGCGGGGCAGACTGGTCTCAAACTCCTGGCCTCAGGGGATCCTTCCATCTCGGCCTCCCAAGGTGGTGGGATCACAGGCGTGAGTCACTGCTCCTGGCACAAACTTCACTGACGCCTCTTATCTGCTTAACTGCCTCCAGGAACTTCCCACGACTCCCGGAATGAAGACCGAGGTCCTCGCTGTACTCCTTCAGCCTCTGCATGACCGGGCTCGGCTGCACAACCAGCCCTCTGCCAAGCTGAGCTGAGCCTCCAGTTCCCCTGCTGCACGACCTTTCCTGCCTCGGCGCCTCGGAACCTGCTGATTTCCCCGCCTGGAAAGTTCTTCCCTCCTTACCTTTACTCCTATGGGGCTGTCACACCTTGGCTAACATGTGAATTGCCTAAAGTAACCTCTGGTCCCCCAGATGGGTTGGGGTCCTAGGTGCTTCTCTCCAGGACGATGTCATGAAACTCTCACTTCTCGGCATTTATCTCATCTCCCAGGTGAGAACCCACGCGGTTTAACGCCCCACTCACCTTCCAGACTGCTAGGTCCCTGCGGCCCGGGCTCGCGTCCCTGACACGCATGTGGCCCTTGCTGCAGGGGTGCACTGTGAGCGGGCGGACGAGGACCGCTGGGTGCGCGCGATGGAGCGACGCTGGGGCGACGCTGGGGCTGAGCGGAGGGAAGGCGGAGGCATGCTGAAGGGGCTGGCCGCCCGCGGGCTCAGAGTCCGCGCATCGCCCGGGGCTGGCTTCCTTCTCCCGGCCCCCGTAAGCGCTGCGGATCCTGAGCCCCCGCCGCTGGCTGTGTGCTTCTCGGCGCCCCTCTTCTGCGCGCGACGCTACACTCCGGTGCGCCCTGCAGGCTCGCCACGGGCCGGGCTCGCGCTTCTCAGGCTGCTGGAGGAACCCGAGGGTCGTGCGGGCCGGGACGCGGGAGCGGGGCGGGGGCGGGGGCGGGACCGCGAGGGGACCCGGATGCGGCCCCGCCCCCCGCCCGCGGAACCGGAAGTGGAGCCTGGCGCCTGGGAGCGGAGGGCGCGGCGGGAGCCAGGGCCGACCCGGGCCAGACCGAACCCCGGCGGCGGTGAGCGAGCGCGGCGTCCGCCCGGGCGGCAGACCTGGCTCTGCTGCCCCCGTCCTGTGGCGTCGTCGGGCCGCAAAAGGGGAAGGAAGCGACGGCCGCAGCGGTCTCACCGCTCTTCCGCTCGTGGTTTCGGGAGCTGGGGTAGAGCGGCCAGGCTCTCCTGGCCTGGGGCGGGGCCGGGCGAAGGCCGGGGGTCCGGGCGGGGAGGTCGGGTCTGGGCCCGAGGATCCGGCTGGGGTCCGCGGAGGGCTCGGGGCTGGGGTTCGCGGAGAAGGTTAGAGAGCGGCCAAACGGGGGTCCCAGCTCTGAGGTGAGGGTCCCTGGTCCCCGACGGCTTCAGGGCAGGTGAGGGGCCAGGCTGGGAGGGGTCGTGGGTCCAAGGGAATAGGAGAGGGGGATGGGCTCCGAGGGGGAGGGGATTGGGGCCTGAGGGAGAAGAGTTGGGCCTCTGGGGTTCGGGAATCCGAGCGGAGGGGGCCGGGTTTCCAGGGGCCTTGGAAGGTGAGGGAGGCGTGTTAGGGAAAGGGCGAGGGGTCGGAGAGAAAGGTGTCCGGGGGAGGGGATTGGGGTCTGCCGAGGAGGGGTCCAGGGAAGGGAACTGGGGTTCGGAGGGAAGGGGTCCGCAGCTCTGAGGGTCTCGCTGTGGGACCCGGCGGAGCAGCTGGGGATCCTCCCGGCCCGCACCTGAGCGGAGGTTTTGCAATCAGGTCAGTGGAGGCAGCGAGGCGCGGCTGTAGCATGTCGTGAGGCTCTAAATTTGGAACCGTTCCTCCTTCGGGGTGTATTTGAAATCACCAGAAAGGTGCTTTGGGGCTTTCTGTTTCTTGCGTTTCCATCATCTGGATAGTCTAAAGGATGCCTGATCCCCGGCGCTGGAAGGCCTCGGGTGAGAGGGGCCAGTGGCCCTCTAGGAAGGAATTGATTTTCTGCTGAAGGAAGCTCCGCAGGCATCCGATGAGCGCTCCCTGGAATCCCATGCGCTCCCTTTGGGCTCAGTGTTGACTTGGCTGCACAGGCTCTCTTGGGGGGACTTCACCCACTAGGTCCTTAAGGCATGATCCATACCGCAGCCCTCAAGGCTATGGTGAAGGAGGGGCGCCGGCCCCGTCTCCAGTCCCATGTTTGACCGTGTGGGTGAGTCACCGGCTCCAGAGCACTGAGTCCGTCCTGTTTCTCCTCTGGTTAGAGAAGTATTCGCCAGATACTCAAGGAACCAGGAAGAGTCTTTTAAGTGGGAATCAAGGACCTATGAGAATAAAAAGTTGGGGAGGCAGGGTTGTTTTGATATTAGGGCCCCTGGAACTGGAAGCTAACGGTCTGCTAAAGCTTACTGAAAATAAGTTTCCTGTGGCCTGGGGCGGGGTGCAGTGTTTCACACCTGTAATCCCAGCACTTTGGGAGGCTAAAGTGAGAGGATTATTTGAGTCCAGGAGTTCCAGACCAGCCTGGGCAACATAGGGAGGCCTTCTGTCTACCAAAAAAAGAAAAATGCACCAGGCATGGTGGTGAGCACCTGTAGTCCCACCTACTCGGGAGGCTGAGGCAGAGGATCTCTTGAGCCCAGGAGTTGGTGGCTGCAGTGAGCTATGTTTGCACCACTGTACAGAGAAGGACCCTGTCCCCAGGCTGGAGGGCAGTGGCTCTTCACAGGTGCCATCTAGCACACTGCAACCTTGGACTGCTGGCCTTAAGTGATCGTCCCACCTCAGCCTCCCAAGTAGCTGGGCCCAGCTAAAGCTGCCTTTTTTTTTGAGATGGAGTATGGAGTCTCGCTCTGTTGCCCAGGCTGGAGTGCAATGGCGTGCTCTCGGCTCACTGCAACCTCCACCTCCCGGGTTCAAGCAATTCTCCTGCCTCCGCCTCCTGAGTAGCTGAGATTACAGGTGTGTGCCACCACGGCCAGCTGATTTTTGTATTTTTAAGTAGAGACCGGGTTTTACCATGTTGGTCAGGCTGGTCTTGAACCTCTGATCTTGTGATCCGCCCGCCTCAACCTCTCAAAGTACTGGGATTACAGGCGTGAACCACCGCACCTGGCTTAAAGCTGACTTTTAATTGTAGCATTTTGATGGACTTGGTTTTAAAACACTTTTAAAATGACAGTGCACATAATTGGCAATTCAGGTCTTCAGTGTGTGCCACGTAGTAGGTGCTCAGAGACAGGTGTCCTTGAGAGCGAATTGCTGTGAGCGCTGGCTACTGCCTTGTGTTGCAGTATTCCGGTGACCTGGGACAGCCAAGAGCAGGGACTGTGCTCTGTGAGCAGGCCAGGCCCACCCCACCTGCTCACGCACTGCTTTTGCGTAAATGGTAGAAGTGCTGGGGATGAGAATGGGCGGGGTTTCCCTTGAGTAAGTGTGGTGTGGGGAATGTGTCTGTGATCACGATTTTGGCTGCCGAGTGCCTTTTTGGTTCCTTTCTCCTCCTCTGCCGAAGGTGCTGAGGCTAATGGAAAGCTGATGCTGGACAGATAGTTCTGTCTTGTCATGTATAACATTCTTCAGCTGGGCTCGGTGGCTTACACCAGTAATCCCAGCACTTTGAGAGGCCAAGGCAGGTGGATTGCTTGAGCCCAGGAGTTTCGAGATCAGCCTGGGCAACATGGAGAAACCCCATCTCTATTAAAAATAGAAAAATTGGCTGGGGTGGTGGTACATGCCTGTAGTTCCAGCTACTCGGGAGGCTGAGGTAGGGGAATCACCTGAACCTGGTATACAGAGGTTACATTAAGCTGAGATTGTGCCTCTGCATTACAGCCTGTACCACAGCGCAAGACCCTGTCTCAAAAAAAAAGCTGCTAGCGGGGGTGCTGCTGAGTGCAGTGGCTTGTGCCTGTAATCCTGGCACTTTGGGAGGCTGAGGTGGGCAAATCACTTGAGGCCAGGAGTTGGAGATCAGCTGGGCCAAAATAATGAAACCCCATCTCTACTAAAAATATAAAAAATTACCTGGGTGTGGTGGTGCATGTCTGTAATCCCAGCTACTCGGGAAGCTGAGGCAGGAGAATTGCTTGAACCTAGGAGACGGAGGTTTCAGTGAGCTGAGGTAGCACCACTGCACTCCAGTCTGGGCAACAGAGCAAGACTGTCTGAAAAAGGAAAAAAAAAAAACAGAGGAATTTTCCACTCTGTTTAGACAGACCAAGACTACTTCACGTTTGTGTAGTCCTGATTTGTACACTGACATTTGCAAGGAAGGTTTAATATTAATGAGGTTGGACAGAGTCATTACCTTCTTTTGAACAGTTTTTTTAAGTTGTTTTTTGAGATGGAGTCTTGCTGTGTTGCCCAGGCTGGAGTGCAGTGGGCAGCTGCTCAGGCAGTCTGCCCACCTCGGCCTCCCTAAGTGCTAGGATTGCAGGCGTGAGCCATCGTGCCCAGCCTTTTGAACAGGATTTTTTGTAACGGCTTTATTGAGATATAATTCACATGTCAAACAGTGCACCTGTTTAATGTGTACTATCCACTGGCTTTTAGTATCTTCATGGAGTTGTACAACAATTACCGCAATCAATTTCCCAATGATTTTCTCACCTCAGAAGGAAACCCTGTACCCTTTAGCCGTGACCTCCCGGTCCCCACCACCACCACCACCACTGTCTGCCCAGCCTTGGGCAACCAGTAATGTATCTTTGGTTTGTGTAGATTTGCCAGCTCCAGACATTCCATAGAAATTGAATCATATAATATGTGGTAAGTCTTGTGTGTGTGGTTTTACTTTGCGTAATGTGTTTGAGGTTCATTCACTCTGTAGCAGGTGTCAGTGCTGTATTGCTCTTGGTGGCGGAATAAAACACCTTTGTGTCAGGTGGGCCACACGATATGTGTCTGTTTATCAGTTGATGGACTTGTGGAGTGTTTCCTGTTTCTGACTGCTATGAATGGTGCTGTTTAAGTTTTATGTGCTTCCACCTTCATTTCTCTTGGGTGTGGACCTAGGAGTGGAGTTGCTGAGTCATATGGTACCTGCGTTTAACCTAGGAGTGGAGTTGCTGAGTCATATGATACCTGCGTTTAACCTTCCGAGGAGCTGCCAGGCCTTGTCTGTTTCCCATTCCCATCAGCAATCTGTGAGCGTTCTGGTTTCTCCGCACCATTGCAGAGACTCCTCATTGTCTGTTTCATTTTTGCCATCCCAGTGCGTGTGAGGTGGGTTGTCGCTGTGGTTTTGATTTGCATTGTCCTGATGGTTAATGACATCGAACAGACTTTTCCTGAGCTTATTGGCAATTTGTGTATCTCTGAAGAAGTGTCTCTTCAGGTCCTTCACCCATTTTAAATGGGGTTATTTGCCCTTTTGATTATTGAATTATAAGGGTTCTGTATATATTCTGGATATATGATTCCAAACAGTTTTCTCTCAGAGTACCATCTGTCACCTTGATGAAGCACAAAGTTTTTAATTTTGTACAATTTATTTTTTTTTCCCTGTTAAGTTTTGGTGTCATATCTAAGAAACTGTTGCCAAATTCAAAGTCACAATAATTTACACCTTTTTAGGATTTGAGTTCATTTTTGAGTGAGTGTTTCTGTATGGTTTGAGGTAGGGGTCTAGAGGCATTATCTTCGGATCCATAAAACAGTCAAGCTTGTTATCTGTTGCTTATTTTTGTGACTTTTTAAAATTTCAAATGTTGAGGGGATAAAATTGTAGATTTGAGCCTATCCTTAGCTGCACATGAGTAGATTTCTAGTTTTTACGTTATGATTTATTTATTTTTCAGGCAGGCTCTCTCTCTGTCTCCCAAGCTGGAGTGCAGTGGTGTGATCATGGGTCACTGCACCTGTGAGCTCCTGGGCTCAAGCAGGTACCCTGCCTCAGCCTCCTGAGTAACTGGGACTACAGGTATACACCACCGTGCCTGGCTAGTCTTTTAGGCAGAGTCGTATAGATGCTTGCTGATTATACTAGTAACTGCAGTAACGAGAATGTACCAAGCATTCTAGAAGTTAGGATTGCCAAAGAGAGTTCGGGAGAGAGACAGAGCAAATACTTGGGTCAGGAACCAGATAGGAAATGAATTAATTACTGGGAGGGCCAGCCAAGTGCCATCCCCTCGTTCCTAATGCATGAGAATCCACTCTGCCCGAGACCGGCTTGTTCCTAGGGACAAAGGGATTTCATTTGTCAGTGTGTGGTGTCCAGTTGAGGCTGATGTGTGGTCCCAGGGAAGGGGTCATGTGCCTAGCTACCCTCTGGGGAACCGGAGTCTTGCGCCCTGCGCTGTAACTGTATATGTGCATTAGAATACAGCCTGCTTCTCGGCCCTCCAGCTGCTGCGCTCACGTCTTTGCATATGTCACCGTACTGGTTTTTTCTCCCAGCCATATCATGATCCTCTCAAGGAGCGTTTTTCTTATATTATTCTTGTAAAAAGCTCACAGTAACTATTTTATTTTAGTGTCATTAATTAGTATGAATAAAGAGTGAAAACTTGTAAGAATTATAGCAGACAGTAAATGTGTACTAGCAATTGAGGCGATAATTTCTGTTTGCATTAATAAGAAGCATCATGTAGTTGGAAATCTTTTAAAACTTTCTTCTTTAGTTTCTCTGTGTTGAACTTTTTCATTAGTAAAATGCAGATCTTCCCATCCTCCTTTGAGATTTCATTACAAAACCTTGTTGCGTTTGGGAGGATTTCTGAAGTGTTCTAAAAAGATCTCTACACAGCAGGGTTTGCCCAGGGAGCCGATCGGTAGACAGCCTTCTGAGCTTTTTACCCTTCATCTTTTCACAGACGAAATCGTTCCCCGATGCCTGGAAATTCCTCGTTGGATTGCCGGGTTTTAAACAGAGCTTTGTGAACAGCCTTTTATCTCCAAGCAGAAAGAAAGGTACTCGTGTGTTTTGAACATCCTGACATTCTTTCTTGTGGATGGTAAGGGCAGAAATCCATCGACAGGAAACAGGGGAGGTTCTGTTGCTGTGGATTTCCTGGGAGAGCGATAATTTTCTGAAAGGAAATTCGTTGTAAAAAACAGTCAAGTTTCTGTTGCATATGACCCAGAGGAGACAGTTGCAGAAAACTCTGGAATTGAGGAACAGAACGCATTCCTGTCTTCCCTGAGGGGGAAATCTGGCCCCTTCGCCACCCCGTGAAAGTGGGTGGGGGCCCCCAGGCGTGGGACTGTGAAGCTTGCAGTGTCCACCCACCCCCAGTGAAGCTGCCTTCGGGAAGATTGGTAGAGAATGCCCTGCTAATCTTTCCCTGATGAGCCTGAAAAAGCCACAGGCAAAGACACCCGCCTTCTTTGACCTGTGACTTGGGGGTGAAGGTTGACCTCGCCAGACCTGCAGGGACTCCCATCTTTTCCTTCCTACTGTCCCACAGATGGGCAGCCCCTCGGCCCGGGCATGGTGCCATGGGGCAACTGGAGGCCGAGCATACCATTTCTCTTTCCTGCAGCCTTTTCCACAGATGGGCAGCCCCTCGGCCTAGGCATGGTGCCATGGGGCAACTGGAGGCCGAGCATACCATTTCTCTTTCCTGCAGCCTTTTCTTCATTTATAAATGGGGTCGTTGGGACTAGACCGACTGGTGTGTCCTTGTGCCTTTCAGTTCTTTTTTTTTTCTTTTTGAGATGGAGTCTCGCCCTGTCGCCCAGACTGGAGTGCAGTGGCGCGACCTCGGCTGACTGCAACCTCTGCCTCCTGGGTTCAAGCAATTCTCTTGCCTCACCCTCCCTAGTAGCTGGGGCTATACAGGTGCCTGCCACCATGCCAGGCTAATTTTTTTGCATTTTTAGTAGAGACGGGGTTTCACCATGTTAGCCAAGCTAGTCTTGAACTCCTGACCTTGTGATCTGCCCACCTTGGCCTCCCAAAGTGCTGGGATTACAGGTGTGAGCCACCATGCCGGGCCCTGCCTTTCAGTTCTAAGATTCACGTTCATCTGCTCTCTCAGATCCTCTCAAAAGCAGATCTCTCTGGAAATTCTTGCTGTACTTTGGGGCATTGTTGGTCCTGCCCCACCCCTTGGCAGACGGTCCTTGCCCGAGAGACAAAGTTGCATTAGAAATTTAAGAGCACAGTGTCCTGATTGGCCCCTCACTGTCACTTTTGATTTGGACTTGAGACCCAGCCGGACTGGAGGAGGAGGAGCCAGATAGGACATTCTCCGGCTGCGAAGGGCTTTTGTCCTGTCCTGATTCCGGGCACTCCAGTCCCAACGTGGTGCCTGAGAAACAGTGAACTGGGTGTCCTGGGTTCAGATCCCTGGCTGCAGCTTCTGGTTGTTTGATTTAAAATAATCTCTCAGTTGCTGTGTGGCCTGTGTGAAACTGTATTACTGTTTCTGTGCAAAAGGAGTCAGTTCTTTTAATACATAGTTTAAAAAAAAACCCTTGAAAGTTTAGATTTTACCACTGCAGTTACAAAAAGAATTATCCTGTTAGCATTCACAGATGTGCCATTGTTCTCTGTGACAGGGGAAACCTTCCAGCCTTAAAGTGCTGAGAGAGGAAGGGACTGCCCACTGGCAGAGTGGCCTAATAGAGGGGAAGGTGGCATTTTATATTCCTGTGTCCTCCCAAGTAGAGGGTGAAGCAGTTCTCCAGTAAACCACTTGGAACCTTTACTATACTGTCAGACTGAATTAAGAAAATTATTGTTACAGTTTCAGTAAGCATTTCAAATCAAAATGGATGCTGTTTTTTAAAAAATTGTGATAAAAACACACATACCGTGAGATTGACCATTAGTAACGTTTAGCGTATTTATAATATGCAATCCAAAATGGTGCTTTTACTTTTGCTTGGAACAAGAGTCATCATGATTTAGCAGAACAGGCATATGTTCTTAATAAATAAAGTAAGTGCACACCCGACTTTATTTTCCAGAACTTTTCTCACTTGAGTTGAAGCCAAAGAGTATTTCAGTGTATTTCTGACGCAGTTGACGGCAGCGTTAGAGCCCCCCCCGCCCCGCCCAGGAGTTTCTCTCACTCCTGTGGTTGTCATTCGTGCTTAGGGATCATGCAGGAACCGGCTGGTCCTGCAGCCTCGTCCTCCTGGGTTGCCTAGAATCTCGGTAGCTTTGGCCAAAGGGCTCTTCTGTGGCCTCTGGATGGTGCCCCTGAGGCCTCGTAACCCTCCCCCGGCTGCCCTTTCAGATGTGGAAAGCTTCGGCAGGCCACGCTGTGTCCATCACCCAGGACGACGCGGGAGCCGACGACTGGGAGACCGACCCCGATTTTGTGGTAGGAGCCGCCAGCCTTTGCTTTCCTTTTTCAGCAAGTGGAAGTGGCTCTCCTGGGTTTTTCCTTGACGGGTGGTGGTTTGTCAGTGTCGCAATCCGGGCTGTGGGGTTTACCGGCCGTTTTTCTTTTCAGAACGATGTGAGTGAGAAGGAGCAGCGATGGGGTGCCAAGACCGTGCAGGGCTCCGGGCACCAGGAGCACATCAAGTAAGAGTCGTCGCCACCCCCTCCTGAGGGCCCCTCTGCGGGGGAGCCCGGGTGTAGCAGGGCCTTTAGCCATGGTCGTCTGTGGAGGGACAGCCTGGGGTATCTTCTTGACCTGATACCCGTACAGTAGACGAGTATGAGGCACACACGCATGTATGCATATACGTGACATAGGTGTTTATATGTGTGCATGTAGATACTCATGTGCTCAGTAATTTTTACATCCCGTGGCAAATATTTCCATCCTTATAATTTTATAGCATCTGCTTTCAGCATCGTGGCTTTTATCAGGGAGCACGTTTGCCCTAAGCTCTGCCTTCCAAGTGCGAGGTTTCTGAAGCATGGGATGTCCGAGTCACTTAGACCTTAAATGTCCCCTCCCTTTTCAATCCTCTGGAAATGATCCTGTGTTAGTAGTGAGGTACTGTGAGCTCTGGAGTCGGGAGCTGAGTGAGCCCCGCCATTGTCTCCCACTCAGCACTATCTAAAATGCCAGCTCTTGGGGCCGTTCTTTTCGTCAGGAAATGTAGCTAAAAGGAACTTATAAAACGTGCTGACTTTTATTTTAGACCGCGCTGGGTTCAGAGTGTATCCTCCTTTTCCCTGACTGTGCAGGCAGCACCGCTGACCCGGTGACCACCTCAGAACCCTGAGAAGACTGGCTTGGCCATGGTCCCTTCAGCTGAGAAAGATTCAGGCACAGTCCTCACAGTGGCTTTCTGTTTTATTTTTAAAGGTTATTTATTTGTTTATTTTGAGACAGGATCTCACTCTGTCACCCAGGCTGGAGTGCAGTAATGCAGTCACAGCTCACTGCAGCATTGACTTCCTGGGTTCAAGCAGTCCTCTTGCCTCAGCCTCCTGAGTAGCTGGAACCATGGGTATGTGCCACCGTGGCCAGCTAAGTTCTTTTATTTCTTGTAAAGACAGGGTCTTGCTTTTGTTGCTCAGGCTGGTCTTGAACTCCTGGGCTCAAGTGATTTTCCTGCCTCAGCCTCCCAAAGTGCTGGGATCATGGGTGTGAGCCCCTGCACCTGGCCCACAATGGCATTTTTTTTTTATTGTTATCAGAGTTTCGCTCTTGTCACCCAGGCTGGAGTGCAGTGGTGCGATCTCAGTTCACTGCAACCTCCACCTCCCGGGTTCAAATGATTTTCCTGCCTCAGCCTCCCGAGTAGCTGGGATTACAGGCGCCGGTAACCATACCTGGCTAATTTTTTTGTATTTTTAGTAGAGATGGGTTTTACCATGTTGGCTAGGCTGGTCTCGAACTCCTGAGCTCAGGCGATCCTCCTGCCTCAGCCTCCCAAAGTGCTGGGATTACAGGTGTGAGCCACTGCACCCGGCCACACTGGCTTTTTATACGCAAGTTTTAGTCCTTCCCTGGCTTGCTCAGCACACTGCCTTCCACAGAAGCAGCTTCAGAACTCCAAGGGCCACGCGGCTGCCCAGGACAGGAGACTGGAATGGGGCTGACTTGGGAGTCCACTGCAGCCTTGGGTGTTTGCTGTGGGGTTAGGCAGGCGCCTGAATTCGCTGAGTCATCATACCTCTTCTCATCTCTTCTGTTCCCTGTGGCTTCAAAACGTGTCTTGGAGGGTGGCTTGGATTAAAAACAGAAGTGTCCAGTACAGAAGCCTGTGGGTCGGTCAGGATTCAGAGAGGAACGTGTGGGGAATAAGACCTTGTTTCCTGCTCTGGGGCCTTCCCAGGTTTTAGAAGTGGTGTCTTTCTTGCCCCTGCTCGTAAGGGCATTGGGTGGTTTCCAAGCCTGGTTTGTATTTCATCCTCAGTACTAGGATTGTTGTCCAGATGTCAGGTGGCGGCCTGGTGTCTCCTGAGCAGAAAGTCCGAATGCGAAGGTGGCCTTCGTACCACTGTGGGGTCTCACAATGACAGCTGTGTCCGGCCTGCCAGATACTGACTGCATCTTTTGATCTGTTTCATTATCGGCTATATTAAAATTTTTTAATGGTGTTTAGATGTTGAATTGGGAACCACTTTCGTCTCATCTTCGAATGTATGAAAAGCTGGAGTACTTCAAGTAAAGACGAACCATCTAGATGTTCAGCACCAGTGGACTTCTGCCAGTGGTTAGAGAAAGGCAGCTCAGCCTTTGTTTCCCCTCTACCTCTGGATGATTACAGACTAGCTTTCCTATTTTCCCTGTGTGAACGCAGCTCAGGTTTCAGAGGAGCCGTCTTTAGCGGGGATTTGGGATGATCCCACTATGCCCAGATTTGTGTTCCTTCTCCTGCGGAGCACGCATCTCGCTGGGGGCTGCCGAAGTGGGTGGACCAGCCGGCAGGATGGGCAGGAAACACAGTGCAGGGGGAGAACTGGAGAACAGGCAGATTTCCACATTCATGAAGGCAGTGTCACCTGTTCTTATTTATTTCAGGAGGCAAAGATGCACATCTGTTTTATTGATTTGTTCCCATTCTCCTGTTTCTTCCTTCAAGCATCCACAAGCTGAGAGAGAATGTTTTTCAAGAACATCAGACCCTTAAGGAGAAGGAACTTGAAACAGGACCAAAAGCCTCCCACGGCTACGGAGGGAAATTTGGCGTCGAGCAGGACCGAATGGACAAGGTGAGTGGCCAGCGGCCGCCTGTGCCGCCTCGTGTGTTCGGACCACGTGTCTGGTTGGCACAGCCGTCCCTCAGACTTCCCTTCCATCAGCAGTTTTGAGTCCGTCTGCTGAGGTTGCGATTTGCCCTGAGGCGTCCCTGTGGATTGGACTTGCCCATGAAGTACTCTGGCTTTCCTTAAAGCTCTATAAGAACCCGCAGAGGTGCTGGAGCATGAGTGTCACACAGGGAGGCCAAGAGGGAGGTGGGTCCCCAGAGGCGGCTTTGTGATCAGGACAGAAGTCCAGAAGCATGCTGTCTCCAGGTGTTGTCATTATCAGCGGCTGTGGTTCCAGCTTGCAGCCTCAGTCATGCCGATCCGAAGACCAAAATCAAATCATAGGCTCCCGTGGTTGAGGACACACATGGGCGTTCAGCTGAAGGCCTGGCTAACGTCCTTCATGCGTTTAGTGGCCTTCAGAGCAGTCTGTCCCTCGTGTCAAGTTGGCGCCCACGAGGCTGGGGAAGGAGTCACTCTGTTGGAGAGGTGTGGGCGAGCCTCCCGGGAGCCATTGTTGACGGATGCAGACCGCCGTGCCGACGTGGATCGAGGACGGTGGCTAAATGCATCCGGCTCCACCCGTTCTTGAGGTCCTCTCTGCCCTGTGAGAGGGAGCAACATTAGCTCAGGAGGGCTACCTTTTCCTTCCTGGAGAGAAGGTGGAAGAGACTAATGTGTCTGCATGTTTCTTCAGGAAACGGCTCTGCATTCTGCAGGCATCTGGGAGGTGGACTTTTGAGTAAGAGCCACGTAAGATTGATGTTTGCCTTTACTCTGTGAAAGAAGTGTGTCAGTCGGTGTTGGGTTCCAGGTGGTAATTCCATTCCTCTCCCACCTGGTGTACTGGGCGGATAAACATTTTGAGCTGGGCACGGCATGACCCTGCAGAGCAGAGATGTGGTGGGCTGGCAGGGCACCCAGCCCATGACTGTAAATAGCCTGGGGGAAGAGTGGGGTAGGGGCCATCTGCAGGAAAGAGACATGGATGTCGCTGTGTCACTACCACAGAGTCGCCGTGACACCAAGAAGAGCAGCATGTGCAGAATACTTATCTTTGAAGTAAAAAAAAAAAATGTCTGCTAGCTTTTAGGAGTGCAGACAGGCAGACAGGCCTGTGTTCCCTGCAGTCAGCGAAGCACTGGATGGAGACATAGATGCCATGTGTTCAGTGCAGTGAGCCAAGCAAGTAGGTAGAAGCCTTTTTTCTACCTCCTTGGGGCTTGTGGGGAGTTAGCACAGAGAGAAATTTATTCTAAAAATGGGGCTCCCTGCTCTGGGTTGGGAAAAGTACACATGGCGGGAGAGAAAGGAGATGTGTCAGGGAGAGCCTGGTCGGGAAGCTGCTGTGGTTGGCTTTGCTGCTGCTTGGACTGTATCGATTTTCAGCCCCAGTGTCGCTCCCCCTGGAACCTGCAGCCCAGGCTCTCTCGGGTGCCAGGAGTTCTCTGGAAGAGCCCTCGCTTCCCTATCCCCTGTGCCCTCTCCACAGCAGCCTCTGCTTTCCTCGTCAGCCGTCCTTCCCAGTGAGACTCCCCTCTGGGCTGGGCTCTTCAAGGATCGGGACTTGTCGTCCTTACCTCGTGCCTGGCCCAGCGCCACGAGCCCCACCTCTTAGGCCAATGTGCTGGTGGAACCCAGGAGGCTTGTGGAGCCTTGCTGTCACATCAGCCAGTGCGCTGGAGAGCTGTCCTGGCAGAACAAGACCAGCACGGGGCGCTGCTGCTGCTTGGTCCTGGCTGGCATCTGGGCAAGGTTAGCTCCCGGCTCAGGAGAGCACCACAGGGCAGATCTGTTGTCAAAAATAACTCAGGGCCAGCCACTGGGACTTACACCTGTAATCTCAGCATCTTGAGAGGCCAAGGCAGGAGGATTGCATGAGCCCAGGAGTTTGAGACCAGCCTGGGCAACATAGCAAGATCCTGTCTCTACAAAAAAATAATTAATTTGGCATGGTGGTGCATACCTGTAGTCCCAGTGACTTTGGAGGCTAAGGCAGGAGGATTACTTGAGCCTGGGAGATGGAGGCTGCAGTGACTTAGGATCGCACCACTGTGGTCCAGCCTTTGCAACAGAGAGAGACTCTGCCTCAGGAAATAAATAGATTAAACTCAGATTCCAAACTAAAGGGGAAATGGCTTAAGTTATTTGTAACTTGCCCACTCCAGAAGGTGAAAAAAAATTAAAAATTGAAATCCCTGTGTTAAGACTTGAGGAATATGTGCTGGAGACTTCCAGAAAAAAAGAACACATTGAGGACAAGCAGACATGAGAAGAGTCTGGCAAGGGCTGTCGGGATTCTTTTTACACCGGGGCTTCAGTGTGCTGCACCCTTCCCTTGGGGCCGGCGGTGGCTGCGTCCATCACGCACTGCTCTCTCCCCTTGGGGCCGGCGGTGGCTGCGTCCATCACGCACTGCTGTCTTCTCTTGGGGCCGGCGGTGGCTGCGTCCATCATTTAGGGCCGGCTTCCTTCTTGCTCCCTTGTCTCCTTGCATCCCGGAGCCTTGAGTTTATGCGTTCAGGCTTCAAGATGGTCTTCCCTGTGTGACTGTTTCATAAGATGTGATCTTGTCAATGTAAGATCAGAAAGCTGGAAGCTTTGCCTAGCTGTCATACTTCCTTATGATAAAAATTCATGCTGGGGAATCCCTTTGGCAAGTCTGCTTCTGCCAACCCTTCATCTGTCTTCTGGGTGAGACCCCGGGGACATGATGGGCCATCTGTGCTGCAGAGGGTTTGGAGGTGACGGCTCATGTAGATGGGGAGTCAGTTGGTGACCTCAGAACAACATGGGAAGAAGAGGGCGCAGCACAGGCCCAAGGCTTAGGGCAAAACCTGCTTTTTCATTAGAGAAAAGAGTGGACAGTGAGTTGCCAGCCGTGTGTCAGCACCGCTGTGGCATGCTGCTTGGGTTTGAAAGAGCGGCTCCACATACGAGAGGGAGTAAGGCTTTCTCCATGCCCTCTGCTGGGCCATGTGCCCACACTGTTCATGAAGGGGCCCTTGACCCGACTCTGCTGTGAGGAGGGAGCCTGGAACCCTGGGGCCTCGGTGGGGCTGGCAGGGCTGGGCAGGGCCAGCACTTTGAGATAGGAGAGCTTTTCCGCTCTGTGCACCAGAGGATCTCTCTTTGAAACTGCTATGGACAGCACGCTGGTGAATGTGTGTGGCCATGTCCCAGAGGTGTTATTTACGGAAAGAGCTGGGCGCCGGGTCTGGAAAGCCTGGCGAACCCTAGGCCTACCTGCTGACTTTGGGGAACAGAAGGTCCTCAAACCTGTGTGCACTGGCGGGGGCTGAGGACATTAATGCTGCTGAAATGAGCTGGCGCAATGGCCAGCACCTGGCTCCCACCTGAATGGGGTGCTGCGCAGATCGAATGTGAGTCTGCGTTCTCCATACTATTTTTGTTTCTAGTCTGTCAGAACAAAATGGTTCATTTGCAGACTATTCGTTGTGCTGATTCTTGGGTTATGTGACTTGCGGAGGCCCCACTTCAGTAGAGGCCGGCAGTGTCCACACCAGGGTCTCACGGGTCCTGCTGCAGGCTGCCGGCCCTGTGCCCCTTCTTCATGCCCAGTCGTGTCAGAAGTCCCCACTGGTGGCCCTGACCTGTGGCCAGGCTTCATGTGCAGCTTCCAGGAGCCCAGGGGCTGGGGTGGCCATGTAAACCTGCACCAAGGACCCGGGTCTCCCAGGCATTGGGTTCCCCTTGTTGGCTCCCCGACTGGGAGTGCTGACATGAGGTTTCCCTGCACTGACCAGGAGGGGCTTCCCCCAACCCTGCTCTGGGAGCAAGTGAAGCGCTGCTGCGTCGCCAGCGTCTAATGCTTTTGGGAGCAAGTGAAGCGCCGCCGCGTCGCCAGTGTCTAATGCTTTTTGTTTGAACCCTGTTCTAGTCAGCCGTTGGCCACGAGTATCAGTCGAAACTTGCCAAGCACTGCTCACAGGTGGACTCGGTCCGTGGCTTCGGAGGCAAGTTTGGTGTCCAGATGGACAGAGTTGACCAGGTGAGTGATGTGGTGCTGAGACTAGGGCTGGTTGGGGCAAGGCGGGTGTTCCCCGTGGATCTCAGCCCCTTTGGGCCGTTGGTAGTAGCAGGCAGGTGGCCTCCAGCTCTGGGGGACTGCAGAGAGGGGCAGATTGCTTCTGGGATGCTCTGAGAGCCTGGGCCCGCCGGGGAGGAGGGGACACAGCGGGCTTGCTGTAGCAGTCCCTGCGGCCACTCTTCACTGCATGCCCCACTACTGGACGGCGCTGGTTCTGTCCAGATGTGCCAGCAGGGACCAGTTCCACCCATGCTTCTCACATGTGTGTGACTGTGACAGAGTGACATCAGAGCCTGTACTGCGGAGCAGGATGCGCTCCTTGGGTCCAGAACTCAGGCTTCATGTCTGGGTATTGCAGTCATCCTGGGCCTGAGCCTCTTCTCGGATTCTCTTCTGCTCGGGGCTTTTGGCTCCCTTGTTTCATAGTGGAGCGATCAGGAGCCTGGAGGGAGCCGATGCCAGTGGCAGATTGTGGCCTTGTGACATATTAGCCACGATTCCGAATTGATGTGTCTGTGAAATGAGGGGGAGGATCACATCTGTCTCACAGGCGTGTGCTCAGATGCCCATCGCAGTGCCCGGCTGGCAGGGGTGCACCCCAGTGGCCACTGCTATTCTTGTTATTAATATTCATGTTCTCAGCATGGCTTATTTGAAAAGCAAGTTTTTGTGAAACCCATGGAATGAATCAGCTGAGCACACCCTGCCACCGTGTACCGGGGAGGGCAGGTCCCCGTGGATCCAGCTTGTCCCCCTTGCTGGTCCCCCTTGCTCACTGGGCCTTGTGGAATGTTTGCTGGCCTGTCCACTTAGGACGCCAGAGCTGTGGCTTTACTGTCACTTACACTTGGCTTAGGACCCGGAGGTCACAACAACGTGTTTCATGTTTTTTAAAATTTCCTGTGTCCTGAATTCAGAGAGATTGGTTTGGGGACATTGAAAAAATGTATTTCTCCCCATGTTTCAATGTGTTTTTGGTCGTCACAGTCTGCCGTAGGCTTTGAATACCAGGGGAAGACTGAGAAGCACGCCTCCCAGAAAGGTAAGATGCGAAAAGCACAGAAAGGGGCTGGTGCAGGGGCCCTGATGGGGAGGAGGCCACAAAAGAGGAAGAACGAAATAAGGAGTGATGATGTTTCCCGGGAATGATGATGTTTCTCCAGCCTTGCATCATTCCCTGGAGCTGTTTCCCAGCGGTGGCTGTTGCATAAGGAGGATTCTGCCCTTCTCTTCGTGTTTTGGGATCATCCGGATGCCATATGACGGATGCATCCCCCATTACACAGCCCCCTCGGAGCAGCCCCCTCAGAGCCTTGGCATCTGGTGTCATTGTGGGGCGTCCACCTTGTAACGGAAGCCACCTTCCCTTCATCTGGGCGGTGCTGCTCCTGGAAAAGAGAGTTCTCAGATTTATTGGCAAAAAGCTAACTCCCTGCCCCCCACCCCCCAGGATAGAAACCAGAGTTGTTAAATTCTTGTTTTCATTATGCACATACGGTCTTACTGTACTGGGGATTAATCTCCATTACATCATACTAGTCTCATTTTTGAAAGACCAAAGCATATTGGTATCTTAAATTTCTCAGCTTATTTTTTGCAAGCTTATTTCATTCTTCCTCTTTTGTGGCCTTGCGTCATCCGGGAAAAGCTGTCAGTCCTGAAACAGTCTAGGTGCAGTCTAGGTGTAGGTAGCTGTGGGGTGGGCAGGCGGAGGATCAGTGTCTTATCTGCCGTGTTCAGCTGTGTGGCTTCAGATGAGGCTTTCTCTTTCCATTTTTTTTGTTTTTGTGACAGAGTCTTGCTCTGTTGCTCAGGCTGGAGCGCAGCGGCGCAATCTCAGCTCACTGCAACCTCTGCCTCCTGGGTTCAAACAATTCTCTTGCCTCAGCCTCCCAAGTAGTTGGGATTACAGGTGTGCGCCACCACCTCTGGCTAATTTTTCTATTTTTCAGTAAAGATGGGGTTTCACCATTTTGGGCAGGCCCCCGGCCCCAAATGATCTGCCCGCTTCAGCCTCCTAAAGTGCCGGTTCTTCGTATGAGGCTTTCTAACTTTTACCCAAGCAGCTGATTTTCAAAGTGGGCACACGGCTTCATTTCAGACAACACAGAGGAGCTGGCCCGTGACAGCTGACGGGGCCGGAACCCACCACGCCCCTGTTGTGGGATGTGTCCAGTGCCGCCCCTATGGAGCCGTGGGTGGCTCATTGTATGTTTTGAAACGTGTGCTTCATCTGTTTGTGAGTTGCAGCCCTGCACACTTTTGCTTCGTCTGTCACCCGGCCCGTGTGCTGACCGCTGCCCTGTCTCTTCAGACTACTCCAGTGGTTTTGGCGGCAAGTATGGCGTGCAGGCTGACCGCGTAGACAAGAGCGCCGTGGGCTTCGACTACCAGGGCAAGACGGAGAAGCACGAATCACAGAGAGGTGGGCGGCCTCCCAGCCCGTGCGATCATGTGCTCCCCCGCAGAAACACGAGGGCACCTTCCCTCCGTACACATGGACTGTTGTATTTTTTTAACTTCACGTGTCTGGTGTTCTTTTTGTACCAGTGTCTTTGGGCTTTTCCCCATTCGAATGGCTGCACCGTCCCCCGCCGTATGTGGATTCCGTAGTCCACATAACCATTCCTCATTCGAATGTGGAATTTAGGTTCTTTCTTTTTCTTTTTCTCTTTTTTTTTTTTTTTGGTAGAGATAGGCTCTTGCCATGTTACCTAGACTGCTCTTGAACTCCTGGTCTCAAGCAGTTTTCCCACCTTGTTCTCTTTAAGTGCTGGGATTACAGGCGTGACCTGTGAAATATTTTTTCTTTTCTTCTTCTTTTAGGTGGAGTCTCTCTCTGTTGCCCAGGCTGGAGTGTAGTGGCATGATCTTGGCTCACTGCAGCCTCCACCTCCCTGGTTCAAGTGATTTTTGTGCCTCAGCCTCCTGGGTAGCTGGGATTACAGGTGTACACCACCACACCTGGCTGATTTTTATATTTTTAGTAGAGATGGGGTTTGGCCACGTTGCTCAGGCTGGTCTCGAATTCTGACCTCGGGTGATCCATCTACCTCGGCCTCCCAAAGTGCTGAGATTACAGGCGTGAGCCGCTGCGCCTAGCCAGAAATTGAATGCAGGGAACGTCTTGTACCTGTGTCTTATACACAGTGATTATTCAGAAGAATCAGCTCCTAGACGTGGAAGTGCTGAGTTGAAGGCTATTGACTGTAAAGTTTCCCTGGATGCTGCCACGTTGTCCGTGGAGGCTGTGCTGACTTCTTTGGCCACTGACTGCATGCCCCGTAAACGTGGCTCCCCCAGCGCTTCCCAGCGCCCTGTAAAGATCGCTCCCCCAGCTCCCCCAGTGCTTCCCAGCGCCCTGTAAACATCCTCCCCCAGCGCTTCCCAGCACCCTGTAAAGATCGCTCCCCCAGTGCTTTCCAGCACCTGTAAACATCACTCCCCCAGCGCTTCCCAGCGCCCTGTAAAGATCGCTCCCCCAGCTCCCCCAGTGCTTCCCAGCGCCCTGTAAACATCGCTCCCCCAGCGCTTCCCAGCGCCCTGTAAAGATCGCTCCCCCAGCTCCCCCAGTGCTTCCCAGCACCTGTAAATATCACTCCCCCAGCGCTTCCCAGCGCCCTGTAAAGATCGCTCCCCCAGTGCTTCCCAGCACCTGTAAATATCACTCCCCCAGCGCTTCCCAGCGCCCTGTAAAGATCGCTCCCCCAGTGCTTCCCAGCGCCCTGTAAACATTGCTCCCCCAGCGCTTCCCAGCGCCCCATAAACATCGCTCACCCAGCGCTGCAGAGGGTGCAGCCTATTGGCTTCCCTGTGCCTCTCATTTGGCCTGCACATTTACATTTTTAAAAAATATTTGCCCACATTTGGAAACAGAGCTTGGCTATTTAAAAACTCAGATTTCTTTGAAAAATAAATACCCCGAACCAAGAAACACCACTGGAAGATCCAGCCGCACCGGCTTGGCATTTCCGAGGAAAGTGCTGGCGGCCTGAAGGGCAGCTTGGCTTGCTGCAGTTTGTCGCAGCCTGGCCTGGCCTCAACGGGCTTCTCTGGGCTCCCTTTATGGCCCTGGCATTTGCAGTCCCTGCCAGTTGCATAGGGCTGCTTTCCTTCCTCTCTCTCCCCCTTTCCTGGGAACAATCCGTTCCTCGTCTACCTGATGCTGCACAGTCCTGAGCAGCACATGCTCCAGGAAGCCCCAAGTATGTGTGACTCCAGGGAGTCTGGGAGCACGGGCCGAGTGCCTGGGCAGATGCAGGGCTCCTAGGATGGCTCAGGCCTCGAGCCTCTGCATTTGTGCTTTTAATGGGTCCACAAGAGTCATATTTTGGTTTCAAAGTGACATGCTCAGTGGCTTCATTTGGGTAGAAGTGATGTTTCTGGAAGATGCTCCGTGGTACGTCCTGTTTCCTTCTGTCCCTCGGCTTGCTTCAGTTGGTGAAACAGTGGCCTTTGAAAGCCTTGCCCCTGGGCTGCCTCCTTCACCTAGAGTGGTGTCAAACTCCAGACATCGGGTGACCCACCCACTTTGGCCTCCCAAAGTGCTGTGATTACAGGCGTGAGCCACCGTGCCTAGCCTGTTTTTGTAATTTATAGTTAATGATTTAACTTGGAGATGGAGTCTTGCCATGTTGCTTAGGATGGACAGCCTCCTGGGTTCCAGCGATCCTCCCTTCTCAGCTCCTGAGTAGCTGGGCTGTGGGCACACGCCCCCACACCTGCTTACCAGTCTTTATGTTTCTGTTACTGCACATAAGTAGCACGTTCAAATGTTGTCTGTATCATTCAGTGGTGCTACGGAGGACCCGAGGGATGTTTGTGTTGTTTTAAATGGAATGATAAAATACTTGGTTAAGGACTGCTAAGACCCTTGCATGTCCACTGATTTCACGGCTCCTTTTTAAGTCATTCTTTTTGTTGTTTTTAGATTACTCCAAAGGTTTCGGTGGCAAATACGGTATTGACAGGGACAAAGTGGATAAGAGCGCCGTCGGCTTTGAGTATCAAGGCAAAACGGAGAAGCACGAGTCGCAGAAAGGTGTCTCCAGCTTTATCTTACTCTCTAGGAAGCAGCTGTTAACGTGGCAGGAAAGAAAAGCGTCATCGACAGCCCTAACATAGATGGCAAATCCAGAAACGCAGCTGCCGAATCAGAACTCGGAGCCTTAGCGTGTTTGCCGCTCCAGCCCAGCAGCGTTGCTTATCATGGCGGCCGCGCCCCGCACGTCTGTGTTGTGCGTGTGAGCCTGTGCTGCCTCATGGTGGGGGCAGGAGCTGCATGCGTGGGAGCTTCTGTGGGGTCCTGTCTGGCTTAGTGTCACAATGCCGAGGTCATAGACCAGGTTATTTTCTGCCACTCTCCAAGGAGGGCCTCTTCATGGGTGTTGTCTAAAGTATTACCAGGGATCCAGAAGGCAAGGGTCGACTGAGTGAATCGTGTATATTTAACTATTGAAAACACACTTTTACCTTTGCCTGTGACCACGCTACCTGTTAATGATCTTCTGGCCTTTTGTTGTGCACGTAGACTATGTGAAAGGGTTTGGAGGAAAATTTGGTGTGCAGACAGACAGACAAGACAAATGTGCCCTTGGCTGGGATCATCAGGAGAAATTGCAGCTGCATGAATCCCAAACAGGTACATTGACTCTGCCCGTCCTGGAGATGGTTTTGGAAGCCTGTTTTTGTTCCTGCTGGGTCAGTTGGTGTGTGTTGTGTCTGCGTGTGCTGCACGTTGTTTTGTCTTCACTGTTGGAAGTTGTCCTGTGTGCACCCCCAGCCCCCCAGTTCCAAAAAACCTCCAGCTAGGGTAGTCACAACCCCTCCTCACTGATACGGGGGTGGTGCCCAGGGGACTGGGTTTACCTGGGGTTGGGGAGCACCGGTCAAGCCTGCAGCAGGGGGCTGGGTTTACTCAGGAGCGGGGACATGGGTCAAGCCTACAGCAGGGGGCTGGGTTTACTCAGGAGCGGGGACATGGGTCAGGCCTGCAGCAGGGGGCTGGGTTTCCCTGGGAGCGGGGACCTGGGTCAGGCCTGCAGCAGGGGGCTGGGTTTCCTCAGGAGCGAGGTCGGGGGTGCGGCGTGGAGGGGCAGGGTGTCAGTCCG